>RJWJ010007193.1:0-58734 GCA_004363605.1 Indri indri | reverse complement strand
ACAGATAGATCGAATGGTTCCCAGGACTCCATGTAAGGCTTCTTTGACCACAAATACATACAAATGAATGAATTTGGAACAGTACCTAAGTATGTCATGTCAGTCAATCTTTAAATAAACAGAAAAAGAATGGGGATAATATTCACTGAGCAACAACTTGCGGGTATGATACCAGTTATCGCATGTAAGTTTCCTTAGTTCTTACAATAATCTTGCCCCCCAACCCCATCTTGTTGTCCCCATTTTTTCCTTAACATGATTTTAAGGCTTAAAGAGATTGAGGATTGAGTTGTGTTTGCGGCTAACAAGTTCCAGAGCTGGTATTTAAACCCAAACCCCTAATGCTACAACTCGGGGCTCAAAACCTTTGTTAATGCGCAATCATATGAAGCCAAAATGGCCAGTCACTATCGCCTTGGCTCTAAGTAGCTTTAACTGTCCAGTCTTTGAGGACAGCACCAAGTTCCTAAAAGTAAGAGAAGGTGGCAGCCCTGAATACCGGGGTCTTCCAGGGGGGCAAAACCAGACTGGCTCTGTGGCTGGGAGGCGGGATGAGAACAGGAAGGGCAGCCTTGGGAAAATTGGCTCTAAACATCCCACTGTAATGTTTTATAACTTGCAATACTGTCATGCCTCTTTGAATCCTAGAATTTGATTCAAGGGTACTGAGGCAGGGGGGTTTTACACCGAGGGTGAGTACACTGAAGATTTTCTGACCAGGGTCACCTTGAAGCAGAGTCCATGGGTCCATTTTTCGTTAGAGAATAGACCAGTGGAAAAAAACTATGTGATAGGTATTATTTGTTAGTTCTTTTAATGCATAGAATGAGTGGCTTCCATCATAATCCCATGGTGATTTCCATTGCTGTTAATACTTAGAGATAAAGGGATCTGTGAGCTGAAATATTTGGGGGAATCTATTAGTGACAGAATGGATTAGTATAAAAATCTATTAGTATCTCTTATTGCAAAAAATGTTTTCTTTTTAATTATTATGGGTACACAGCAGTTGTGTATCTTTATAGGGTACATGTAATGTCTTCATCAGGCATACAATGTGAATTCATCAAATCAGAGAAACTGGGGTATCCATCGCCTCAGGCATTTATCATTTCTTTTCCACAATGCAATTCCATTCTTTTAGTTATTTTAAAGTATACCATAACTATTAATAATTGTTGACTGTAGTCACTTTGTTGTGCTATCAAATATTGTTCATTGTATCTGATTTTCTAACTATATTTTGGTAACCATTAGCCATTCCTTTTATCCTTCCTCCCTGCTCCCTTCCCAGCCTCTAGTAACCATCATTCTATTCTCTGTCTCCATGAGATCGATTGTTTTTAGTATTTAGCTACCTCCTATGAATGAGAACACGTGACATTTGTCTTTCTGTGCTTGGCTTATTTCACTTAACATAACGTTCTCCAGTTCGACCCATGTCATTGCAAATGGCAGCGTTGCATTCTTTTTTGTGGCTATATAACATTCCATTGTGTATATGCACCACAATTTCTCTATTCATTCATCTGCTGATAGATACTTAAGTTGATTCCATGTATTAGCTATTATGAATAGTGCTGCAATAAACATGGGAGTGCAGGTATCTTTCCAACAGTATTTTTTTTTTTTTGCAAGGGCCATTTGCAAGGAAAGTTGAGGGAGATTAATCCATCTACTACAGAAATACCATTCCTAAGCTACTGATGTCTACTCCTTGAGGTCATGAGGATGACATCGTCAGTGGAGGGTCACCCGAGCCCCGCCATGGTGGCACTTACATCTCAGGAATTGTAGTAGTCTGTATCTCAATATTAGACTAGCCCAGCATCCAGCCCTTGAGCGTGTTCACCATCAAAAGAAAGAATTTGCAGGATATGTCTGCACGGCCAGCTAGGAGTTCTCCCCCTGGTTCTCTGCCACATCCGGTCTGTTCAGGGAGCAGACACTTGGCCCGTACCACAATGCTGGCAGGACTCCTGCTCGAGTAGCCTACAAGGCATCCAGCCGACGCTGGCATCTCATGACTGCTCTGGTCTGCCTCTGTGGAAAAGAGCCCCGCTGTGGAAGCTGTGACTCGGCACTGCAGAGATCTGTCCCCTCAGTGGACGTCATCATCACGACCCGGACCTAGGACCTGCCCCTGGGGTCCTGGGTGACAAGGAGAGTGAGCTGGCAGGGGGTTGGTGCACCTGGCTTGGGTGCAGTCGGAGACGCACTTCCATTTCATGAGGATGACGCATAATTTGGAAATAAGCTCAGTTTGCCAAAGATCATTGAAACAGGCCCTTTAGCGTCAGTTCCTGTCTACCCCTTTCTTGCTTTAGATGCCTACTCATCCCGCCCCCTAAAGACACTCATTTTGATGTTCAACTCCTTAGATATCTCGCAACCTGGCCCTCACCCGAATGAGGCTCCCTCACTGAGGAAGTCCCACATCTTGAACATTTTTCTTCTTTCTTTTCCTCTTGTTATGTTGCCCAAGACTCTCCTCTAATGAAGTGGCTGCTACTCATGACCTACTAAGCCAGGTGATCATGACTGATAATTATGGCTTAATAAATAGAGATGCCATAGTGGTTGGATTGTTAACAGCTCTGTTGAGGTATAACCTCCATATTTAGGATATAATTCACTTGTCTTAAGTGTACATTTCAATGACTTTTAGGACATTTACAGGGTTGTGCACCCATCACCACAATACAGCTTAGGACATTGCCATCCCTGCAAAAAGAAAGCTCACGGTATTAGCAGTCACTACCCGTTCCCACCATTCCTGCCCCAGCCCTACCACACTGCCAGACTACTTTCTCACTCTATAGATTTGCCTTTCTTGGGTATTTTGTATAAATGAAATCACACAACATATATATATATTTATGTATATTATAATATATATTTACATATTAATTGTGGTAGAATACACATAACGTAAAAGTTACCATTTTAAAGTGTGCATTTCAGTGGCATTAAGTACATTCGCATTGCTGTGAAAGCATCACCAGCATCCATCCACAGAACTATTTCCATCTACAAGATGAAATCTCTGTACCTATTAAACAATAACACCCTGCTACCCTTATACTGTATGATTTTTTTTTTTTTTTAGCGACAGGCTTTTTTCTCAAAATTTACCCATGTTGTAGCATCCATCAGTACTTCTTTCCTTTTTATGGCTGAGTAATATTCCATCGTATGGATATATCACATTTGTTTATGCATTCATCAGTCAGGGGACATGTGGGTTGTTTCCACCTTTTACCTATTGTTAATGACAGTGGCTATGAACATTCATGTAAAACTTGTATGGAAAAATGTTTTTATTTCTCTTGGATAAATATCTAGGAGTAGAATCGTTGGGTCAGATTTCATATGAACATGTTGAGAAACCCCCAGACTATTTTATCAAAGCAGCTGCACCATTTTACATTCATAAACAATGTATGAGGGTCCCAATTTCTCCACATCCTTGTCAACACTTATTGCTGTCTGTTGTTTTTATTTTAACCACCTTAGTGATTGTGACGTGTTATTCCATTGTGGTTTTGCTTTGTGGTTCTCTCATGGCTAATAATGTTGAGCATCTTTTCATGTGCCTGTTGGCCATTCATACATCTTTCTTGGAGAAATAGCTATTCAGTTTCTTTGCATTTTAAATTTGGCTATTTATTCTTTTGTTATTGAGTTATAAGAGTTCTTCATACATTCTGGATAAAGTCCCTTTTTGGATACATGATTTTCTAATATTTTCTCTTAGTTTTTGGGTTTTCTTTTCACTTTCTTGATGGTGTCTTTTAAAGAACAAACACTTTTAATCTTAATAAGTATGATTTTTCTATTTTTTTCTTTTGTCATTTGTGCTTTTAGTATCATAGCTAAGAAATCATTGCCTAACCCAAAACCACAAAGAAATATTCATATGCTTTCTTCTAAGAGTTTTATAACATAGCTCCAATATTTAGGTCCACGTTTCATGCTGAGGTAAGTTCATGTATGGTGTGAGGTAGGGGTCCAGCCTCATTTTTTAAATATTGTGGACATCCAAGGCAGGAATCACATGTATCTTATATGGGGAACTTACCCAGTATCCAGCCCATTGCCACTAAAACACTAAACACAAAATACAGATTTTTAAATAAACAGATTTTTTTTTTTTATCTATGGAGTCTATAGCTCCAACTACAAAAATCCAGATTTCATGCTTCAGTTGTAACAAAAAGTCCAAAGAAAGGCAAAATAAGACAGGAATAAGAACTGAAACTATACCTAGGCTGGATGCAAGTGGCTCGAGCCTGTAATCCCAGCACTTTGGAAGGCCAAGGTGGGAGAATTGCTTGAGACCAGGAGTTTGAGACTAGCCTGGGCAACAGCAAGACCCCATCTCTACAAAAAGTAAGAAAAATTAGGCAGGCGTTGTAGCAGCAGTTGTACTCCCAGCTACTTGGGAGGTTGAGGCAGAAAGATCACTTGAACCCAAGAGTTCAAGGCTGTAAGGATCTATGATCATACCACTGCAATCCAGCCTGGGTGATAGAGTGAGACCCTGTCTCAAAAAAAAAAAATGTGTGTGTGTGTGTGTGTGTGTGTGTGTGTGTGTGTGTGTGTGTGTTTATCTCTTCTACTAAGCAGGCTACATGAACAGCATTTCATTTTTTGTCATGAAGCCTTTTCCATCAATTGAGATGGCATGTATTTAAATAACGAACTCTCAAAGATGCAAAAATACCTACTCATGCACTTGGTTTGAATGAAATCAAACAAGAGCTGGCCTCTTCAAACAATATTGAGCATCTGTTGAGTTAATAATAATGTATTATTAAACCAGTCCTTGAATGAATTCTATTGCAACCAGGCGTGAAACTCCAACACCACTTAGCACCAAGAAGACACCACTATTAAGCTGCACAAGCTACTTAGGAAATCATAAACTATGCAAAATTCATGTCTAGTTCATAAATGATATGATTATGGAGTTGGGCACACATAAAGGGCAGGCTTGTGACTCTCCTGCAATCAGATCCCACCTCTATGCTACCCGTCACTCGACTATGAACATGCTTTCTATGGCAAATTGCTAAGACATGGTCTGACCTTGTATATCCAAGTGGAATTATCATTTAGTTACATTACTGCAAACGGCCTATAAATAGTTTTACGATTATGATCTTGATTTGAAAAATATCAAGAGAAAGGGAACGACTTCCTTAGGGAAGCTGTTGCCAAGTGCATTATTATTCTATCTTGCAAATGAGAATGCATTTTTTTATTCCAGCCTTCCTATCTGATAAGAATTTCTTTTATGCACTAGAGGCAACAGCACTCTGGAAGTTCTTTCTGCACTGCATACCCAGAGATGCATAATCGATCGTATAAGGGAAGGTGCTTCACGCACCAGAGGTATCGGAGTCTCAACTTTGCCCAGCACTAAGCTCAATGCCATGAATCCCCAAAAATGTAGACATGGGTAGTTGAGCTGCTATTTTGAACCCCTGAAATAATTCTACTAAGTGGTAGAATGAGAAGCCATGTATTTAAATAACAAACTCTCAAAGATGCAAAAATACCTACTCATCCACTTGGTTTGAATGAAATCAAGACAAGAGCCGGCCTCTTCAAACAATATTGAGTATCTGCTGAGTTAATATTCATGTATTATTAAACCAGTCCTTGAATGAATGCTGCAGTGTTATTTCATGACTAAGAAAGCTGTATCAACCAAGGCAAAACTAGTTGATTTGGCAGACAAGGATCTAGTTTGAGAGTTACCACAATTGATGTATTAGAATAAGGATCTTGAATGACCTGTGTTCTCTGGCATATTTCTTCTCTCCTCTCTTTATAACATTTTTTTTGGAACAAGTCTGTTTTTCAGGTTTTTCTATGTATCTTGATCCAAAAAATTTTGATTCCATCCTTAGTTAGAATTGACAAGATTGCCCTCGACCACAACACATCGTGGAGAATAATAACCTACCCCCCAGTGAGAAGGAAGGACATTTATAAAAATTCAGCTCAACCTGCTTTCATGAGGCCACGTTTCAAAGGGAAGCGAACCCCACATCCATTCAACCACAAAGGATATTTTCCCCACCTGACATTTCTCTGTGCACTTTTAAAACAACGTGCCTTTCCGAGTCAGGAATGCTCATTTCAAAGAGATTTGTCTTTGTTCTATTATTACCAGTGACAGAAGGGGTGTTCTACTATAAGTCATCCCAACTTGCTTTAAAATGAGTGTTTCAGCTCCATACCTGACCCTGTGGTTTCTCCTTTGGTTAATCTCTCGCTGATAGTTAGGCGGAAAGAAAACCAGCAACTGCAACAAATAAAGTAGAAAAATAGTTCTACTTCTCCCCAAGATGTTTCACAGACCATCTAAATAGGGCTTATTCATATCAGTTTTGTGAAATTGTATGTCCCGTTTGATACATGCAATTCCAAACGGTAATTTCAACTCGATCCTGTTTAATGGGAAAGAGGGGAGTGCCCCCAAATTCTGACACTGACCCTTATGGGTTACTCAAGGAATCCTGGAATTAATCTTCCTTGCAGAATGCGCTGGCTCTTGGCCACGCCGGAAACTAACAAGGGCATGTCTGAGGTATTGGCTTTTCTGCTCGTGCTGATTTCTATTTTTGCTTAACTATTGAGGGCAGACAGATAGTTAGGTCAGCGTCCTGCCTTCACTTTGCAGGATTTAGTTCCTAGACCAGCCAGGAGCCCTCCTCACATGGAGCTTCTCTATCACAAGCTCCTTCATAAAACCTCCTCTCTGATTTTCTGAAAAACAATTTAAAACATTTTTTAAAAAATTAAAAACAATAAAAAATAATCTTTCTTTTTTCAGAGAATTCTAGATCTCAAGAATGGATGTTTCGAACTGGAGAATTCATGACACTGCACTGAAAATATTCCTTCCTATATTAAAAATCACTTTTTTTTTGACACCCACCACCTCCCCCATCAAGTAAAAATACAGTAAAATCTTGAGAAAAGAAAGGCAATGGGGAAACTATAATGTTAGGACCGGCTACTTTGCAGGAGTCCCTGATAGGATGGGATTGGCCACCTTGGCACTATTTGTGGTCAAGTGGTGGGGCCATTGGTGCTGTGCATTGCAGGGGTGTATCAGCACCCCTGAGCTCTACCCAAGGGATACCAGTAGGACACATCCTCCACCTCTGACAACTGAAAGTGTCTTTAGACATTGTCTGTCCCCTGGGAAGCAAAATTGGCGTTGTCTGAGTCCCTGACAGTGGTGCATAGGAAGTGCTTACACAAAGAATATATCACAACCAGTATTATTTGCATAGGTACATCAAAATTCCCCCTTCCAATGTAAAACTTTCTCTTTTGTAATGCTTTAATAAAAATTCCACTGAGTTTCACTTCCAAGTGGTTTTACTCAAAAAGATTTGTTCTCTTGACTTCACAGTTCTGGGACTTCCAGGTGGCAGGTTGACCAAGCATGTTAGGTCTACCTTTTTAGCTAGAAAAATCCTAATTCTTTCTCTCTTGAGGATAACTGGCTGGCTATGTTTTACAAAGTTCTGTAAAGAATCCACCCCTCTCTTATTCAGCACGCAGCCATTTTGAAGATTCCAGAATTTTTTTTCCTCTCTGATATTATAGTTGGACTAGATTTCATGGAAATTGCGATTTAACAAGATTTGTGATCAGGTGGTGTTTTCTGACACTGCTTCTGATGTGTGCCCCCTTTCATACACCGATTCTGCAATTCTTCGATGTTAACCGGGTGCCCAACAGTTCACGCTGATTCTGACACTAACTGCCCGCAGTTAATGCAGACCCCGTAGGTTAAGGGTTCATTCCTTAGGATCACCCCCACTTAAAGTCCCAGAGATGACCTATGCTTCTGACCAACTGGCCATAAATTTGAGTATTTCCACAAAGCCCTCCTTAACACATTGACTGCCACACTAGAAAAAAAACTTTTTTCCTTGTTTTATACAAAAATAGAATAAAAACTTCAAAAACAAAATGATCTTTTTCAATTTAATGAAAAATTTGTTATTTTTCATTGTTTTCTGTGCATGAGTTATATGCAACTCGAAAAATAGTTCACGTGGCTCCCAAGGTGAAGAGACGAGTGAGTAACATATGCTTCACAAGGCCCCGGGCTCAAAAATAGAGTGAGTTAGATACAACTCACACGGCAGTTAATGTGCTAAGTTCTATGATTCTCTAGAAGGACTCACAGAACTCAGGAAAACACTTGCCTTCACTACTACCAGTTTATTATAAAGGCACAACCCAGGAACAGAGACACACAGGGCGGCCTGGAAGCTGGGGCCTCCCCAAGGGTCATTGTTCAAGGGTTTTTACAGACTTCAGTGTCAGCTTCCCCTCTCTGGACAGGGTGAAAGTTCCCACCCTCTAATCACAGGTTTAGTCTTTCTGGGGACCAGGCCTCATCGCGAGGCCTCATAGGCCCCCCCGCACCCAGGGAGTCCCAGTAGCATGACTCAGGTGTGTTGGAAAGGGGCACCTTGTGAATAACAAAAGACCCTCCTGTATCACTCGGGAAATTCCAAGGGTTTTAGGAGCTCTGGTCCAGGAGACAAAGACCAAACACATTGTTTTATCATATCACAGTGAGGGAGAGAAGCACTGACCCAGTCCAGCCACGGTATCAGAGCCCCGGCAAAGAGAACCCGCTGAAAGAGGGGCACGCTCCAGCTGTTACTTCCTGCAGGTTTTACCAAGCTAGAGGTAGCCAGGTGCCGTGCCTCTGTCCTTTCCTAACACCTCTTACAAATACCTGTCTCCGCTGCAGGGGCATCACCCTGTAAGTAATTGTCCTGCTCCTCCTAGCCTTTGAGAAGAACCACAGTTCTTCGAACAATTATATCCAAGCTCCACAGCTGCAATTAAGTGACACACACTATCCCTGAAACCCAATTAAGTGAAAACACTGTTCACGTGGAAAACACACTGAACTGAACTGGTGGATGGTACTGTGAATATAGCGTGTGCACGGCTGCCAGGGGCCTGGTTCCTCAAATAACTAATCGTCGCTCACATTTCTTTCTATTTGCAAAGCTCTGGGGGAAATAGATGTAAGGGAAACACTCTTCTCCCTGGATCATCATATTATCTTCACCTAAATGTATCTAAGTACCAGCAGTTTTATTCCCTGAAGATGACTTTAACTATGTTGTCCATTTTCTTTAAAAAAAAAAAAAAAAAAAAATTCGGCAATCCCACTTCCGGGTATACATTCAAAAGAACTGAAAGCAGGATGTGAAAGAGACATTTGCACAGCCAGTGCGTTGCAGAATCACTCACAATGGCCAAGAGGTGGAAACAACCCAAGCGTTGGTCTACAGATGGATGGATGAAGAAAAGGTGGCCTATCTATCCATACAACGGGATTTCACTCAACCTTGAAAAGGAAGGAAATTCTATCACATGATACAACGTGAATGAACCTGGAGGACATCATGCTAAGCAAAATAAGTCAGTCGTAAGAAGACAGACACTGTATGATTCCACTCATCTGAAGTATCTAGAGTAGTCGAATTTATAGAGACGGAAAGTAAAACAGTGGTTCCCAGGGGCCGGGGGGAGGGGAAAACAGGAGACGAAATTCAATGCGTGGGGCGTTTCAGTTATGCAAGACGAAAAGGTTTCAGAGACCTGTCCCACAACAATGTGAATATACTTAACACCACTGAACTGTACACTTTAAAGCGGTTAAGATGGTAAATTTTATATTATGTGCTTTTTACTATAATGAAAAATAAAAAATTAATAGGAATGCATTGAATTGCACACTTTATACACGTAAGCATTATGGTATATAAATTAGCTCAATAAAGATATTAAAAATTAATAGAAAAAAAGATTGTGAATTCTAGGAAGTTTTATGGTCCACTTAAGAGACTCTCATGTTTTGCCCTTATATATATGTAATAAATATGCTTATATAGGTTTTGATAATTGTCATGATTCCTCTTAAAAGACATTTGTCGATTGTTTTAAATACACATCATTATTAAAAGCCTTGTTATCATGTATCTATGTAGAAACAAAAGAAGCCATTGTCTGCTCTGTGGCTTTTTTATTGGGTGGACAAAACATTTCCTATATCCTCTTAAGTTCAATGACTGAGGGCATGCAAATTAAAATGACAAAATAGAGATTAGCAAGAGAAAAAACAGATTTTTATTCAGTTATATGTGGGAATTCACAGAAGAAGGTGACTCAAGGAGGTGGTTAGAATTGGAGGCTTTTATGCCATCTTAACAGGGGCAGGGAATAAGGGCATTTATTGGAAAACAAATGACTCTCAGGAAAGACAAAGGGGCCCTTTGGAGAGTAGATGGTAGATACAAGAGTTTCACGTCAATGCCTGTTTGGTGTGGTGCTGGCCTCTAGGCTCTGGAGATAAGAGTCTATCTTCCCTGGTTGCTCTGAGGAGGAGCTGCGTGACAATTGAGTCCTTCGGCTCACAATAACAGTTAGGTATATTCTGGACTCCTTCACTTACACTGTCCCCCTGGTGGGAATCAGACCACCATTGCTGAGCAGTCAAGCCCTTGCCTTCACTGGTGGCCTCTGTCCTAGTCTATCTTCGTCACAGTCACTATGTGCAAATACTTTGTCCTTTTATCAGTTGAGATTGGTGCATAGGGGGAATGAACAAGTAAAGACACAGTGCAGGGCAGAGAGTCAAAGGACCAGGCCCAGAGAAAGCAGTGTTGGACTGAGTCTTGAAGGGCTGGCAAACATCAGGCAGATAGAGTGGGGAGAAGGGGCATTGGCAGAGGGAAGTCTGCATGCAAGGGCAGAAAAGCTCAAACAGGCCGGGCTTCTACAGATTGTCAGCATGTGGCCAAGTCCTGGGGTACGTGCAGAAATGACTCTGGACTAGTGGTGATTTATGAAATTTGGATGTTCTTTTTTTTAACTTTTTAAAATTTCAGAGTATTACAGGGGTACAAATGTTTTGGTTACATGGATTGCTTCTGTACTGCTTGAATTAATATGGTATGTCATGAAATGATAAGAATTCTGGAAGAAATTCTAGGAGCCCATAGGTATCTGAGCATAGTCAGGGTAGTGGAGAGCCGAATACATTCGAGTGTTAGAAATGGCACGATGGTAGGCGCTCTCCTACCGCCTAATTTCTGTGCCAATACACCCAAATTGTGTAGACTCATTTACCTAATTCTCCTGTGGCACCTCCAAGATTTCCAACCTGCAGAGACTCTATAACTTTTGTCAGTCTGTGGCCAGTATGAGAATGCCTGGTTCCCTTTGTAAAAAGAAAAAAAAAAATGAACCCTACAATTAAAGAGCTGGTTTTATTCAGGCTGTTGCAATAGGGAGAATGTTCGTGAATGAGAAACATCTCCAAGAACAGGATTAGAGCCCAGGGTTTCGTACAGGCAGGAAGACAAGGGAATCATCCTTGTCATCTGCCAGTGATAAGGAGGGATGCAGGAGGGAATCCTCTGGGAATACCCATGGTTAGCTATTTCCCGGAATACGAAAGGGTAGGGGGAATTGTTAACTCCTTGCTATCGTCCAGGAACTCAGGGCTCAGGTAAAGTTCAACACTGTCACCTTGCTAGCCACCTGCCCTGGTTATTGGCTTGACTTCTACTTGAGAGAAAGAGAGACAGAGAGAGAGAGAGAGAGAGAAAGAGAGGGAGAGAGAGAGAGAGGGAAGGAGTATGCAGGAGAGACCCATGGTGTTCATACAGCTACATGCATGCTTTATTTTGGGGTATGGGGATTTAATTGGATCCTAATTAATTATAATTTTAAAAATGTCTTTCTACTTCACATCTCATTACTGATAACACATGTAGATTTTCAAGATGGGGGCAAACACGAAAATTGCTATGAAGTTTTTTGTGTATATGAACTATTACAGCTGCATTTGCCGTTTGCAGTCCAACGACAGGCGGCTTTTGCTGGACAAACACAGGAATTCACCAAATTCCACTTTGAAAAAAACAAGAATGCTGGGCATGATGGCCAGTGCCTGTGGTTCCAGCTACTTGGGAGGCTGAGGCAGGAGGATCTCTTAAGGCCAGGAGGCTGAGGTGTGCCGTGATCGTGACTGGGAATAGCCACAATGTCAGGTGAATGAGGACCAAAGGCAGCAGGTGGATTTCTGGAAGCCAAACAGTCGTAGACCAGGAGAGCCAGCAAAATTTAACATTACATGGATGTGATTGTGGACACCCACATCCAAACTAAATGTATTCCCAAATCCCTTTCCCTTTCTCTGGGTCCCCACGATGCTCTGGCCGCCCCAACAGTTCTTGCCCGCTGATAAATGGGAGGATATGAACTTCTGCCCAGGAGGAGGCGGGAAGCACATCTCAAAGCATCAGCCGTGGTGGAGATAAGGTAAGGTTCGAGGGTGAAAATTAATTCTAAGGGAAATGTGATCCAAGACGAAAGCATTTCGAAAAAGAAAAGTTTCAAAACAAAGAGAAAGGAGAGAGAAAAGTTTTAACTTTTTACTCCACCCTCTAGAACAGGGAACCCCAACCTGTGGTGAGATGTATAATGATTTCATCGTATATGACGATGTAATAATAATAGAAATAAAGTACACAGTAAATGGAATGCGCTTGGATCATCCTGAAACCATCCCCCGCTTCCCCAGTCCATGGAGAAATTGTCTGCTATGAGAACGGCCCCTGGTGCCAAAAAGGTTGGGGCCGCTGCTCTGGAAGATTCTTCCTGGACATTGGGAAACTTTACGTGGATAGCAGTTGCCTGAGCACTGGAGGGATGTTGCTTAGAAAAAACAGAAAATTCCCTCCAGATTATGATGTGCTGCCAACAGCTCTAAATCCACCTGTCGGCAAATATTACATTTGACCTTAAGGAGTATTTATGCTATGTTCTTTCTCCATGACTGGTAACACAAATGGCGCTTGAAGTTGTTAAATTCACAAAAGGGTAAAATCATCACGTTCACAGTAAGATATAAAAATGAACACATTTTAACAATTTATTTGTTTTAAGCAATTTCATGCAACTGGTTGCGGGAACCAAGCACATTGATTGGTTCCAAGGAAAAGCTTTTAAACATCTCAAATTTATAGACTAGGAACATTGAAATGAATATGCAAACTGAGGCTTAGCTGGTTTTTCCACATGGGATGAAGGAAAAGAGTTAATGGAATGTAATTAAGCCAAAGTGGGACAGGAAAGAATTCACAACTCTCTAAGATACTTTTTTTGCATTACTATCTGTTACCTGAAATTTACAGACTTGTAAAGGAATTCAGATAAAATGAAAAGCTAGAATCAGGAGAGTGTGCACCGTGTAGAAAATACATATTTTTTTAAGCACAAACATTATTTTGGCCACTTTGTATCCCCAGCTCACTGGGCACCTCACTGTTTTGCATTCGATTTGTAATAAATCCAGCGCTATTTTCATTCTAAATAATGCGTGACTCTAAAGTCAAACTAACTTATTTTTAGTAAATGACAGAACATAAACACACAAATATGCATTATCTCCTTCGAAAAAAGAAATCATCGTTTGAAGCTCCCAAGGGCACTACAAAAATGGTCAAGATAGGTTTTGAAGTCCTTCCTTGGCATTGTCCTTAAAGCCAGCCACCAATTACTTTGAATAACCTCATTGGCATGGCAAATTTATTGTCTTAATGTTCTACTTTGTTTTTGGGAGCGACCAAAGCCATTTATGGATCAGTTTGGAGGATAAGAGGAAGCCCAAGATGAATAATATTATTCCGAATTTAAAAGCAAGGAGAGCTCAGACAGCATTGTGGGTGATTTTTTTTTTTTTTCCTGTGCTTTACACATTGGTATCCAATGGGAGATTTCTACAAATGAAGCAACCAATGGCAACACAATTGGATTATCTAGGATGGCTTGAATCTCCTTCCACAGTGATTTTCAGCGGGGTCAGGGAGGGGGCAGTTTTGCTTCCTGGGGGACACTTGGGAGTATGTCTAGCACTTTCAGTGGTTATAACAGGGTAGGGTGGAGCGGTGTCTGTTGGGTAGAGGCTGGGTGCTATGAAACACCCCACAACACACAGGGCAGTGCTCAGAACAAGTTATCCAGCCTGAAATTTCAGTCGTGCAGAGGTTGAGAGATCTTCGCCTACAGGGACCAGCTTGAAGAACAAACTTTCCTTAATTTCATTAGTTCAGCGTCCAGGTGTGGGGGTCAGGGAACACCTCTTAGCGCTTTACAGTTTTTTTCTCCCTGTTTTCTAGAGAGCTTTTAAAAGTCACTATTAAAACGTTTCCTAAAATCTGGAAGGTGTATTGGCGAACTGTGGACGGCAGAATGTCTCCTCCCTTCCAAGGATATCGATGTCCATGTCGACCCCTGGATCGTGTAAAAATGTCACTTTACGTATGTATGCCCCCCTTCAAAACTTGTGTCGGGACTTAACTCACGCTAGTTTTGCACTGTAGCATGCGTGTTACGTGATGGGGGAACCCCCTGAGCAAAACCTTGCAGTTGGTTCGTGAAAATCTTACTTGCATTTTTTTTTCTAGTGTGGTTGTCATTGTGTTAAAGAAGGGGCCACGGACCAAGAAATGCTGCTGTCATCCAGAAGATGGAAAGACAAGATAGATTCTCCCTTAGAGAACTCCCCTGCCGGCATCTTGATGTTAACCCAGTGAGACCCGTTTCTGACGTTCCGACCCCCCGGGACTGTGAAATAACACCTGTGTGTTGTTCTAGGTCACTGACTTGATGGGAGTTTGTTACGGCAGACACAGGAGACCCACACGGAAGCTTTCGCAGGGGCTCGGTACATCTCCCGAGAGGATGCTAGACAATGAAACTGTTTGGCCTCAGAGTTAAAAACGAAAACTCAAGAAGATGGGAGACGCCGGTGTAGCCAATGACTACAGTTCTGTTGAACACTTGAATACAAGCTCTATCTGTCCGTGAGCACCGAGGGAGTCTATCTTCTCCTCCACTTTTTAAGCAAGTTCCTGTTGACGAACACATGGTTCTCCAAAGGAGGATGTGATGAGGTAAGGCAGATGCCCGGACCGCTAGTGCGGGCTTCTGTTCAGTTAGAGAAAGGCAGGGCTTCTTTCCACAGTGGGGAAAAATTGGGGAGAGATGAAAGATGGGGCCATGCAGGGGCCAGCACACCAGCAAGAGTTGACAATAAGGAATGCAAAGAGAGGGGAAAGTCTAATCTCTCTGAACAGGGTGAGTAACCATTCCCGGTCTGCCCCAAACTGGGTCTTCTCCTGGATATCAGGCTTTCAGTACTAAAACCTGAAAAGCCCTTAGTAAACCAGGACGAGTAAGCCAGTTGCCCTAGTTCCAAATAAAGACGAGCTCATTCACGGACAAAGAAAACAAGACTGAAATTAACAACTCAAATGAATCACTGGTTCATTCAACAAATTGTATTAAACACCTGTGATTTTCAAATCATATATTCAGGTGCTTAGGATAAAGCAGTAAGTGTAATATAGACTCTAACCTCAAGAAACATATTCTATTAGCCATAAGATAGATAGATAGATATACCTTATATATCACATATATGTCACAAGAACCCACTGAGCTGTCCAAGCCTAATTATCTTGTTACTTAATTATCTTGCATTAAAAATGTTACCTAATTATCTTGCATTAAAATACAACAACTTCAGAACCTTTTTGTTCTCATTCTGTGTATATATATATATATTTATAAAATGTATTATAGATGCATTATATGTAAAGTACATATTATATACACAATGTAATATAATGTATTATTATGTATATATAGTGTATATACAGAGAGAAAACCTATAATAAACCTTAAACAACAAAAAAAGATTCTATTGGGTTTTTTTCCCTGCAAGATAGTTGTGTAACATTTTTATTAGGCTTGGCTAGCTCCGTGGGCTCTCATGACACAATGAGGATACTACTAAAATAGATCAAATGTAGGAAATTGAAACAGATGAGCTACCATACTTAAATAGGACATTTTGCTCTAACAACTTATTGGGTTCATTCAGGGGTAAAAATACCCACAGCAGAGCATTGGAAAATGGCAAAGTGCTGCGTTTTGCTGAATGAGATATGTAGTTTGTGTGACCTTTTACAGCTGGGTCCAGTTTCTAGAAGGATAAAATTAGGTTTAAAAAGACCATTCTCAATTTCTCTCTCTGGTCATTTTTGCCCACTCCCCTATAATTTTAGGAGCACCGACCAGTGTGCAATCCTTTGTTTTTGTTTTTGTTTGCGTGGGTAGGGAGTTTGAGTGAGGATCACCCCATCGGTCCAAGCACAACCTCATTCACAAAGTTCCAGAATGCCTTGTTTTTTCGTGCTAATTTCTTCATTTCAAGGCAGCCTTTCTTTAAGCACTTATAGACTTAGCACACAGCTATGAGTTCAAAGTTCCAAACTGTCATTGACCTAATTAACTTGAGATTGTTCACCTGTTGATATTCTCCAAATAAATATATTTAAGTGTACAGGGTCCATTTTAACGTGTGCCGATAATGACTTTAAGAGTAACCCAGAAAGTGTCAACGATCTCTTCCGTAGAGGACAATTGGTGAGCCGTCAGCGCGCAAGGCTGCCAATTACTCACTCCGCCTTGCTAATTTCAATACCTGGGCCAACTCGAGGTATTAGGAAAGCTAATTAACCTCTGTGTACCTCAATTTGCCAATCAGGGGGAGCTGTGAAATTGGATCATTCTCTGCACGGTGCTTCTCCGTCTCACAAGGACAGGTGCTCGCTCACATCGGAAAACAAAGCACGAGGGCTGCAGCCATTGTTGGGCAAGGAAAACATGGCTAAAAGGAAGCAGAGCATCTTGGCCAGGTGAGTAACAGCTGAACTTGGTGCCTTCCAAATCGCAGACCTTCAGCCCACGTTGTTCTTCCCTCCGGGTGCACTGTTTACAAGCCAGGGCTTTTAAGAGCATCCGACAGAAATGGGAGGAGAGAGAGCTAACATTTGTCAGAAGCCGGATTTCTGAAAGAAGGTAGTTAACCTTTGGTGCAGCAATATGGTGCTAAATAAAAACAAGAGACGGCGGCCAGAAGAGACGGAGTTGGCCTCCTAACTTGGCCTTTCATAATCTTTCTGCAAAGAGCAAGTTACTCTGCGGCTCTAAGCTTGGTTTCCACATTGGTAAAGCAGGGATAATGATGCCTGCCGCACGGAATTCGGGAAAGGCGTATATATATATAGGTGTTCAACGGTTACCAGCTGTAGACGACTCCTTAAGCTGACTTTGGCAGTGGGGATGCTGGAAGCAGATAGGATAGGGAAAAAAAAAAATGGAAGTGAAAACCAGAAAGAACAGACAGCAGAAAGCTTGACTGAGATGCCATGTTGCACTTTGGTCTTCTGGCTCTGAAATTATGAAATCCCAGCCTCATCCCTGTCTTCTGTTAGAAATGCAAATTCTCCCTACACCCCTACCCCTCCACGCTAGACCTCCTGAATCTGGAACCCCACTGGTTCCAGAAATCCGTGTTTTAACAAGTCCTCCCTCCAGGGGATTCTGATGGGTATTCAAGTTTTTGAACCAAAGACTGAGATAGGAAGGCTTTGGTCGTGGTAAAAATCAGGAAGAAGAAAGCACATCCCCCATCTTGGGGAAACTGGAGAGCTATGTAGGTTTGCAAGAGAAGATTTCAGACATGGGGATGTCAGACAAGGCAGGGCTTTAGTTATTAACCTGGCATAGGAGATCGGAGCGGGTGGGATAGGGCTCATCAAGTCTGAGTTCCCAAGATGAGCTGAAACACACCTGTGGTCGAACAGGTTCACAGTTTACCTGAAGCGCATCCAGGTGAAGAATTAGCCATACCTATAGCTGGTATTGGAGCGGCACTGACCTTACAGAAGAGAACTACATGGTCCCAGCTGCTGGGCAAGTCATTCCAGCATTGTGCTCACCTTCCGTCTTCCTAGACCAGAGAGACGCTGACCCGTGTAAGTTCATCCTCATGACGCGGCCCACCCACCTGCCTTCCACCTTAACCCTCCGGACGTTATTAATAATTGCTCTCTCTGGGTCTTCTTTGGAGTGTGTGTGTGTGTGTGTTGATATATTTTTTTTACTTTGGGTTGGAGTTCCGTTGATTTCCTATCTCTCAGGCCACAATGGTGCTCAGAGAACCCGGAGTACAGGTATGTTACAGTTTTATAGACACACTGGGCTATGTTTCCTCTTTACTTTCCAACTGTTGCCTGGCATTTTTGGGCTGGCTGGGACTCAACCGTGTGTGTGTCGGAGAGCCGTCATTCATCAGCAACACAGACAGAAGCAAGTCAGAGCACACAGGAGGCCGAGACGCCGAGACTTGGGTATTGTTCGCTCTCTAAATCCACTCCCTCTGGACCTGTGGGAAGCCCCTTCATATCAGGGCTTTCAGTTTTTCTTGGAGTAAAGGTATTCAAGTAGAAGTATTTATGGTCCTTTTTGGATCTTAAAGTCCACAGTCTATACTGTTGGTTTCCATTCCTGGGTTGTGAATCCTCCCTAGCACCTAAGGGCTTCACTCAATACCCTATATGCATGTTAAGAGTCAGCAGTAAATCTGCACAACGCACGATGCTCTTTTGTTTCAAACAAGCGCAGTATCCCATCTCTGAGCGTCATGCGGTGGCTCTCTCCTGAATCTGCATGAACAAGCTTACTCTTCTGAGTCTAAATCAAATCAGCTACCAGCAGAGGTTTGAAAAAAAATGGACAGACGTTTAAAAAAAAACGGATAGAGGAACAGAGTTCTTGCATGAGCCTCATTCCCCAAACACCAGCAAAATCTCTCATTAGAGGTATCTGCAGCTTAATTAAGTCTTTCGAAAAAAAAAAAAATGACCTTTAAAATCAAATTGGCATTGCTCACGTCAGACCAAATGGACTTGCTCAGTCACAGTGCAGCACGGCACAGGGTCTACAGGAGACTGCCTGATTTTATACTAAGTGCGGAAGACAGAATTATAAGATAGTGTCCAGGCTCCCACTGCCTGGCTGACACACCCCATGTGATCCCTGCCTTTGAGGGAAGGCAGGGCCTTTGATGACAATAGCAGTCATGCTAGTGATTAGGCTATATTATTTAGCAAAGGTGAAAGGATTTTTGTACATACCATTTTGTACAAGTGATTAAGGTTCCTAATCAGTTGACTTTGAGTTTATCGAGCAGGAGATTTTCCTGGACAGACCTCACCAATTCAAAGAGCCTCTTAAGAGAAAGTTTAGGAGGAAGAGATTTGAAACACACCAGTCTCTCTTGCTGGCCTCTTTGGCTGACATGCATCCTACAGACATAGGGAGATGAATCCAACCAACACCCAGTGAGATTGGAAGAGGACCCGGGCTCCAAATGAGAAGACGCCCCCTGCTGACACAATCGATGACTGCAGCCTTGTAAAAACCAGCCCCCAAGAAGACCCAGCTATGCCACGTCTGGACTCCCACCCCATGGAGACTCTGGGAAAATAAACACGGCGTCTGAAGCCTCTACATTCGTAGTGATTTGTTACAAAACATTAGAAAACGAATACAGTTAGCTTGTGATGACCTACTGGGAAAAGGGACCCTTTAGAGTATTTAGAAGACATGTGCAAAATACACTGCTTGAGCAGTCTTGAGAAAGGAAAGATGATTCCACGGAATGCCACTATTTAAAAAATGTATTTCATATTCTAGTGTTCATCTGGTAATACCCATTTTTATAATACAAATGCACAAGTGTGCAAATGGCTGCATATAAGGGGCAGCTCCACGGACGATCCAAGAATCCTCTGGAGTGGTGACTGCAAAGAGTAGGAGGGAAGGGAGGAGAGAAAGAAGAGTCCATTGGATCCTAGCGCTTCCTCCAGTGAATGTTAAGGAGTCCAAGGCAATGGCTCCCAAACGCTGCTCAAAAGGCAAACACCAGCTGCAACTGCTGAGACATGTCAGGGTGTGCAGGTCTCTCCGGGTTTCGACACCTCCCTTGGATCAGTGCCTAACTGGTGTCCCTTAAACGGTTAAGGTCTCCCTGCATCCACAAACCCCCTTCCCTGTGGCATTTGGCCAGCCCCTGCGGGATTTCTTACTGGGTTCTGTAAAAAGGAAAGGGAAGAGAAAGTCGAGGCAGCCAGAGATCTGGTTTCTCAGAATATTCTTATGACAGCAAGAAAGGACTTAGCATTAAGGACAAAAAAAAAAAAAAAACTGTTTTGCTGATAAGTATTATCAATTTTTTAAAAGATTTATAACAAGCTTGACATTCAAGCTGCATCTTTAAGTTTGCACTGGAAGGAAACAAACCAAAAAAAAAAAAAAGGTCAGGAAACTGACAAACTTCTACCAAGACAAGAGTGCAATATCGTAAAATAGAGTTTTGTCTTGTAACTGTTTTCTCAGCGAAAATTTGAAGTACATCTTTAGCAGGGACAAGTAGGTGTGAGTTTATCAATTATTATTTCTTAGGAAGTTTTTTTCTTTTTCCTAGCAATAAGTCTATTCTATGAAAAATGCCTTTTAAAGGATAATTGTCAAAGAACAGGAGAAATCATGACTCTCAGATAGACATAAAATGAACAAGCGTTGGAGGTGTTATTTAACTCAGTATTGGTGTGTGAACCTCCAGGAAGGTCTTACAACATTCAAAGAACAACCCGAACAACAGTCCTATTTATAGATTAAAAAAATATTCATACAGATGTGCAAATGGGGGCAAAACAGACTTCCATTTTTGTGGGGGAGAGAAGTCACTTGCTCTTCCATGGGACAGAACTTGCATGTCTAGAGACAAGAATTACGTTGGATTACTCTCAATTATTTGCGATTTACAGAGTTGTAAAATAACTCATAGGCACTGTAGGGCACAGAGCCCTGTCGAATCACAATCAGATATCCAGCAGCGGGTGATTGAGACAATGGGTGGTTTTCTGTGAAAACGCAAACTCTGCCCTGCACATCCTCTATGGTATGAACTACATTGACTACTTGACAGTCATTACTGTTTTTATTCTCCTGGCAATCCTATGCAAGCCTCTGATTTGTGGGGGAGATGTTACTGGGTATGGTCAAAGGTACACAAGTCACTGCGGTTTAGACCAAAGTTCCCTGGAGAGTTGGTGGAAACACAGATCCCCTCCCCACCAGCCGGGCTCTGATTCTGCAGGTCTGGGGTGTCCCCCAGAGATATGCATTTCTGAGGAGCTCCCGAGTGAGGCTGCTCTAGGGCCCCCACTTGGAAAACCAGTGTTCTGGTCTGGAAATATGTTTACACTTACACGGTAGAAAACAGCCTTGTTCTTTCTTCCCTTGTGTGTCTTCAACTCCTTTGAGTTCCGTATCTCCTACAGAGGTGCACTTGGAGTGTCTAGCAGAAGTTGAAAACACTTTTAAAGGTCCAGATTGTGAAGTATTTCAGATTTTGTGGACCAAGAGACAACATTGAGGATATGCTGTAGGTAGTTATGTAACTCTGTGTTAACATAAAATCCGTTCTCAGCTCACTGGCTGTACAAAAGAAGGTCCAGATCTGTGCCACGGGGAGTTCAGACTGGGGACCCGTACAGTCTTAGAAAATTACTTCCAATAATCCATATATTTACATTACATATTGACAACATCAAACAGTTTGAAATCAGGTGTTTCTACACAATCAGCGTTTAGCACCATGTCGATTTTCACGTTGTGCTTTGGAGGAGCGTGACAGTTGCTCTGAGGTCTAATGACTTTCCTGACTACGGCACTTACTACCCAGCAGCAGGTTTGCCGGCTGGGGTTTGGGTGGTATTAAGAGATACAAGAAGCCCCACAGAAGCTGTCAAACATCTCTCTGGAGGAACAGAGCATGGGGAAATTACTTTTGTGTTAATAGTGTCGATGAAAAAAACAGATGTGGACTTAGTGTGAAGAGGCTTTTTTTTCGGAAAGGATTATTACAAGGGTTGGGGAGGACTGTTCCTCTATTATTTAATAGGGAAGTGAACTATTGCAATAGCAAGAACGCTTTGACTACGGGTCTTTGAGGATCAGAAGAGTTAGGCAGAAAGGGTTTTTCTTTCCTAGGCAGGAGAAACTGAGGCTGGAACAAACCAGGCGTGGAGCAGTTGGATGCAGGGTGGTGATACAGACGGTATATCAGAGAATGGTTCACTCCATGGCTGTCTGTTCTCAAGATGGGACTTTAAAGGGGGCGTCTACCTGTGCAGGCTGAGCCTGGGCCAAATCCAGTCCTCGGGGAAAGGCGAGAAGCCCGCCCAAAGTTTGGTTCACGGTGTTCTGTTCCCATTGATCTGTCAGTGAGGACGAGCCGTTCAGCTAATCAATTATGGGGCAAGTAATGTGAACCTGGAGTGCCTGGGTCTGGCCTTGTTCTGGGTAGGCAAGAGGATATCCATCAGTGTGATTTAAGGAGGTTCTTTGCAGCGAGCTGTTTTCCAGAACGCACAGCGTAGGAGGAATTCTTTTGCTGTTGCTGTTTCCAGGATCACAAGGCTTGCATTGACCATGTTGTGATCAACACGGTCAACAAAATCTCAAGCATATTGCAGACCAGAATGCAAATGCTGAGGGCTGTCTACCTGCGTGGGTCCTCTGAGAGCAGGGCCTGGACCACTGGCTCAGAGGAGAGTGTTGTCCTTGGATGTGCCACCCAGGCAGCAAGAGTGAGGGGCGAGGGAGTGAAATAGAGAGGAAGACCTGGCAGGTGCAAGGAGGGGTACACTGGCCACCTCCAAAGGTAGCAGCAGGGGGCCACCTTTTCAGGTGAAAGACATTTCAGAATGGCTTCCCCAAGGGAAGAAGAGGGGGGAGAAAGAGGGCTCACGGATGAATCAATTTCTGTTCCCCGAGAGTTAAAAGTTTACTCCATGGTAACTTCTTGCCCATGATGGGGTTCTGGGAAGTTCCCTGAGGTGTCCGTGGAGAAGCCACGGCAGGGGAGACAAAAGGAGTGTGACATAGACCTTTTGCAAGGCACGGCTGTGTGCACCTGTGCAGAGCTACACAGGAGCTGGTTGCTGAAGCTGTGGACAGAATGAGAGGCTGTCATGAGACAGGGGTTATGACAGGAGGTGCCTCATGCCAGATTCTATGAAAACATAATACATCTTTGCGCCCAGGTAACAGCCCCAGGGTCCTGGTAGAGATGTCCCCCTACTTCTGCCGTGGAGAACTGCTGCTCGTGGTACAGTTTGAGGCTCACCAGGGAGTGTTCTTCAGCTACCCTAACAATGGTTGAGAACATTTAGGAGGCAGCCATGTGAGTTGTATTTAACACATTGAAAAATAGTTCATGCAGCTCCCAAAGTAGAGATGTGTGAGTTACATACGCTTCATGAGGCCCCAGGCTCAAAACTAGTGTGAGTTGAATACAACTCACAGGGCAGTTAATGTATTAATTTTTCAAGGGCAGCAGCATAGCATCTTCAAATGACCCTGTGTGCTTCCACTAATAGTCACGTCTCCTTCTCGCACGCTCCTTCCTTCTTCTTATGAGGACCCTTGTGAATTCATCAGCACCACATAGTTAGTCCAAGATCACTTCCACATGGCCACATTCTTAGTCATATCTGCACAGTCCTTTCCGCCATGCGAGGCCACACATTCACAGGTTCTAGGAATGGGACGCGGACATCTCTGGAGGCTGTTATTCTGCCGACCATAGATTCCCCTTGGCCCTTCATTAAGCCAAGACGGCATCTGAGTGGTTCAGGGTTTCGCTCACCACAGAAGCCAAGACTCACGTCGGATCTCAAAGCGTCATTTGATCAACCAAGTACGCGCAGCAGGGCTAGACCTTGGTCTGGCTTCGCTTCCACTCTTAGGACAGACCCATCTCCTTCAAGGCTCCTCTGTCGGAGCCAACACTCCTTCTTAACTGGCTCATTAGCTCTTCAGGCTAAGTCATCAGAAGAGATAAACCCACTGCTTAATTGTCCCAAATGCCTCATCTTGCTGGGTGAACTCTAAAAGAAGTATCTACCAGTGGCCAGAGTTTTACCTTTAATCAAAAGAGTGCACACCCGAACTGAATTATTTTGGCTGTCTTTCTGATCTTCGCTTAGCTATTTTCCCAAGGTGAGATGCTATTTATACATCCTTGACTCATCTTAAACAGCTTCCTCTGATGTTGCTAAAGGAAAGAAAAAAGTCCCAAATGTCAGCAGAAGAATGTAAATATTAGCACGCGGCTGGTATTCAACTGTTTTTGACCTACAAATAAAAAATATTGGCAATGTCATGTAGTTCAGCCTAGAAATAATTCATTAACTAAGTACTTGCTATATGGTTATGTTGTCCCTGCTCATTAGAATGGGAATTGAGAGAGATGAGTGATAGGTATTTTGGTTTCACTATCTGAAGTGGTTTGCACTGCGTTCAGGAAGTAACAATTCATTGATTCGCTCACTCGTAAATTTGATAAGAATTTATGGATATTCATTGTATGTCCAGCAATGTGCTATGCTGCGTGGCTAAAAAACTCTGCCCTAAAGAAAAATTTCAGTGTGGACTGATTCTACCATGTTCTGGAAGACATGGTAAACTCAGAAAACTTAGCACAGCACCATCCTCGACTTCTTTGCCACGGGTGTTGTGAAGTTTTGATTACAGTCTCAGAGTATTTTAAAGAGCCCACAGAAGACATTGTCCAATTTCTTTTTAATTTTCAGTTAAGGAATCCAAATGTGAGTATAGTACGAAGAAGCCAGGCCAGACATAAAGAAGAATTCCCTAACAAGAAAAGCATGTTCTTCTCAGAAAACACATTCCATGTTCATTTTCCAGGAAAGAGTTAATTGCCACTTATATCCTTGTAGAGACACACAGGTGACAAAAGCACCTTGAGTTTTCTTTGTTCAGTCCTGTGATTCTCCTCCAGAGAATTTTATCCCCCCATCCCCGTGGGGAAAAATAAAGATATGGAATAAAGCACTTTTACAACTTTGATTAACTTTACATGGAAGGACAAGATCATGTATTTGGAAGGTGAACTTGGGATTTGTAAGATGATGAGTATATTTAGTAGTACCATAAAGAATAATGACCCTGCTATGGAAAATGGTTAAGCAGCGGCCATAATGTCTCCAACTCTTTATTTTGTGGGAGAATAAAAAAAAGGTCTAATAACGATTATTATATTTTATAATGAGATTTAGTGGCTGCTTAACTGTGTTTTGATTTTCTGCGATTAGAGCTCAGTGCCATAATTATAATTTCTTCTGATTGTGGACCGTGCTGCAATCTCACTACCCCTCGGTTCCTTCTGAGCAGCAGTCTCTGCATTCTTTCCAGGACCATTTGAAGGTAATGAAGCAATCTATATTTAGGCATTTTGCAGAGGTTTTTATTTTTGGGTAAATGTTAAGTATACATTTTCCTGTAGTAAATGCTGCTAACAGCAAAGGAGGAGAATGAATTTTCAGGAGAAAGTATTTGAAACCTGACTTGCCTTTAATCAGTAACATCTAATCTCTATTACTCAACTCACTCTAGGTGCCGACGAAGATGAAATGGGCAGATGGATCACATTGCCAACATCTGATCAAATACCATCAAATATTTGATGTAGAGTACAGTAAATAACTTAGGGGATGTCCCTGTTTAGACTTCAAGCAGCAAGCAATCCAACACCCTAACATACCGAATGTATGGCCCTCACATGTGAAACGCATGCTTGTATTAATTGAACCGTGGTCCTACTTTATGTCCCTATTCTAGCTCTTTCCTTTTCATTCTCACCTAATTTTTGTGTTTGGTTTGTTCATTATTTTGTCTGTTTATTATTCATTTTCTATTTGTATTTTGTATGTTTTTCTAAGCCACCTTAAATTCTTTGTGCAAAAAGATAAAGAATGGATAAATTGATGGATGGGTAGGTGAATGGTTAGGTGGATAGATGGATGGGTGGATGGGTAGGTGGGTGGGTGGATGGATGGATGGATGGATGGATGGATGGATGGATGGGTGGGTGGATGGATGGGTGGGTGGATGGGGAGGTAGATGGATGCATGGATGGATGGGTAAGTGGATGGGTGGATGACAGGATGGGTAGGTGGATGGATGGGTAGGTGGATGGACAGATGGGTGGATAAATGGATAGATGGATGGATGGATAGATAGGTTAATGTGTGGATGGATGGGTGGATGGATGGATGGATGGATTTATGGGTGGTTGGATGGCTGGCTGGCTGGATGGATAGGTGGATGGGTAGGTGGATGGATGGATGGATGGATAGGTTAATATGTGGGTGGATGGATGGATGGATAGAAGGATGGGGTGGATGAACTGATGAAGAGATGGATATATGAATGAATGAGTAGATGGATTGATGGAAGAAAACCAGTAGATGGATGTGTTGATGGGTGAATGAATGGATAAGTGGACAAACAAGTGGAGGAATGCATACTTACAATAGCAAATCTTTTGAGTAACCACGACCACATGATCATTTTTTTCCAGCCCTCTTCCTTCTCTGGATCACCATCAATGTTGCTTTAGTTTGGTTCTTCATTCCTTAGCTCTCAAACAATTTCTCAACCTCCAAGTGTCCTTTCTCTGAGAAACTCTTCTTTCGTGTGCCCTCTTCTCTCATTTTCAAAATTTAGACACCCCTTCTTTTCTATGAGCAGATCACTTTGACTAAAACTCTATTATGGCACATTCCACACCCTTATGATCCTTCAGTCTCCTTTAACAAACAGTGGGCCTCTTTGAGGCTCTTGTTTTGGTCTTTTCTTGGAATTCCTGATGCTAGAGATGGTTTTCTACACATTGCAGCAGTAGAAGTTAGCATTTATTGTTATTCTATAATCCACCAAGTCTGTTACATGTGCTTCGGGTGTCCTGTGTCCTTTAACCTTCATAACGATCATACATGGTAGGTATCCTTGTGATTCTCATTGTACAGGTAGGAAAGCTGAGAGTTAGAGGAGTTCGGATACCTGCCTATGATCACAAAGCTGACCAGGGGTGTGGCAGATAGAAACATAGGCAGCCTGACTTTAGAGCTCCACTGGGCATTCTCAGTGCAGAAAAGATCATCCCAGATGGGGTGACAGTTTGTTCTTGGGAGGTGAGAAAATTATACCCATTTTAGGTATAAAGCTCAGATACATAAGCAGTGTATCTGTTAAATTTTTATAGGAGGGGGGTGGGTTAGGAAAAACTATGTACAAAGACTTCTTAGTGGGCAATGATGAGTGAAGGCTGAGAAATGTTGGGTTGCACCATTTATTCCTACTGCTCTGGGGCACTGCCTCTTCTTAGGAGATGAGGGGATGAGGAAGTGGTTGCACAGATGAATGTGGCTTCAGGTACTTGTCCCTATGCTTGAAGAGTATGGTGAACAGACACTGAGATGGCCCGCACTTCCTGGTGTTTGTGTCCCTGGAGTGTGGACTGCCCTAGTGACTTGATTCAAACCAACAGACTACATCAAAGACAATGAGACGTCACTTCCATGATGAGTTCCATAAAACGGTGGCTTCTGTCTTTCCAGCAGGCTTGCCGGCTTTGGAGGAAATGGGCTGTCACATGGAGAAGTCTGCAAGACCAAAAACTGAGGCTTACCTCCGGCCAACAGAGCACAAGGAAATGAGCCTTTCTCTCCAATAACCTGAAAGGAACTAAATCCTCCCAAAGTTCATATGAGCTTAGAAGCAGATCCTGCCCCAGTCAAAGGTGAAATCCACTCCTGGTCGATGCCTTGATTGCAGCCATGTGAGACCGTGAAGCACAAGACCCACGTAAGCCGCCTGTGGAGTCCAGACCCACAGAAACTCTCAAATTATAAATATGTGTTGTTTTAAGCTGCTAATTTTGCAGTAATGGATTATGCAGCAAGAGATCACTAATACAAGGAGTTTAAAATCCTTGGGTTAGACCCACGAGAAAGGCCCAAGCCAGCTCCATAAACAAAGTGGATATGCATTTCCTCCTCCCCTCCCCGTGTTCACAGACACTACTATAATAAACACCAGAAGCAGCGGGTTTCCTTCCGCCATTGTGGAACTTAACATCTAAAGCAAGACAATTCAACATTAATTGTAATTAATATTGAGGGATGATTTAACTGCCCAACAGGAAGAGCTGTCTTATTCACAAACACTTGAGCACAACGTTTCAAGGCTCTGCAAACCGTAACGGCTTCCTATGGTACAGTGCTCTGTGGATCCATAAACACTTTCACCTATCTCCAGATTAATTCAGAAAAGAGTCTCTGTGTTAGACCAGCTATGACTATACCCACTTCAGAGATAAGGAAGTTGAGGTTCAGACGGATAGGCTGAACAATTCACCCAAACAGCCTTTCATCCTCGTACTTAGTCTGACCTGCTCTGCGCCCCTGTGTATCTGGTCTGTGTGTACAGGAGAAAGACAGATTCTGCACACGAGAGACTGGAAACTCATGCCACACTTTGGTTGAGAAATCTTATTACTCACTTAGAGAACTTATGTGAGAATTAACTGTAAGAAGTTCTAATAACATAGAAAATTTGCCAATGTGACTTCCCTCCTTTGTCAGCAAAAAATACTCAATGCAGAAAAAGAAAGGGTCTTACTCTAGCTTGTGTTCCTTCTGCAGGCTCCAAATAATTGCTTTGGAATGACATGATTTTCTCTGTCCCCATGACAAGAGCGACCTCCGATGATAGCTGTAGCTTGTTTTGAATTTGCTTTTCAAACCTCAATGTCAAACTTTTCAGAAATGTTGCAGCCGTTGAATTGTCAAAAGTGGAAGATGGCTCTTGGCCGTGATAAGACCAGAAATTTATCTTGCACCAGTTGCCAGGGAAAAGTTAGAGTTGGGGGGAAATATAGGCAGTGGAAACTGGAGGTGTTATTTGTAATATTTTGGCTTACTTTTGTTTATATAAGATTTCTGAAATGTTCTTTCTCGGTTGCACCTCAAAAAAAAAAAAAAAACAAAACAAAAAAAACCAAAAATGAAACATTGCCTGTTTCCCATTGCATATTGTACACCCTGTCTCAAGCAAAGTCACCTAAAATTTTGGCAGCTGAATAGTCTTTCTACATATTTTATCTCACTGAGGAGTCTGTAAAGTTTTATGACCAAAAAAAGAGCCAGGGAGGCATACTTCCTGATAGCCATAAATGACCCAGAGCCATGGTGTGGTTGAATCAGATAGCCACACCTGTCATTCTGATCTCTTCTGACATGAGATGTGTATAGTGAATTGCATGCACCAAACAGGCTAAAAGCCATCCCCCGTGAAAACCCAGTAGGCAACAGAAAGGAGAAATGAAGCCCAGGAAGCTTATTTGGGGGTAATTGCTTGATATACTTGAGGGCTGGCCAGCTGCGAAAGTCAGTGGAGCAGCTTTGAGAGCATTTGCTGAACTTTAATCTTTACTTAGGATGATGCCCTGGGAACTTTGCCTACGTAAAGTTCCTAACATATGGTCCATTTGCAGAGACATATGTTTGAGTAATGGGCCCTGAAGCAAAACTTCCACAAATTCCTCTCTTGCTCCTCTTTAAATTTACAACAAACTGATACTCACTGGAAAGTTAGTCTCTTATTTCCTGGGCCTCTAAAGGTGGGGTCTGCACCTGCAGCATTCAGAACTTTGTCTCTGATGATCTGTTCCCATAAGAAAGAGGAAGGAAGGCCCCTTAAGGAACTCTATGCTCACTGAGAACACTTTTTTTTTGTTGTTAATCTGTCAAGTGCATGAAGAGCTTCCTTATTGTCTTTATCCCTAGAAGATCAACCGTCTGTTCCATGAGAACACGTGGTTACGCAGGTGTAAACCACAGTCAAAGTGATTCAGGCAGAACTGTGAGCATAGACGGGCTTTGGCAAGAAGACGGTCAAGTTGCACAGCCTCACGGGCAACTTGAACATCTGGTCTCAAACTGGCCTCTTGCCTCTTCTCTCCAAGTGGAAAGTATTAAATGATCATGCCATTTTCTGCGGGGGATGCAAGAGCCCCTCTAACTCTCTGTGCATGATCTGTGAAGACGTTTATTGTTATTTCCCTTTGCTCCAACCCCACAAAGAGCTGATACCTCCTTAGGATCACCAAGATAAAATAGAGAAGACAGATTGTCAGTCTACAGTATGGCTTATGAACCAAAGGAGGTGAACCAGCATGGAGTGAGTAGGCAACAGTATGTACAGAAGCCAGCGAGCACAGCCTGCAGAGCCCACGATGCTCCCACACTTGGGGTTTCTCAATTGCATCTTTTGTGCAGCAGGGAGTCTTCGTGCATGCTCATAATTTAGGGATGTGGCTCCCAACTGGGCCAGTGATATAATTAAAGCATGATTACTCTGTTAGCATTGGTTTCGCCCCTGAAACCGTAAGTGTCTATGTAGTGTCTACCATCTGTGTCAGGCACCGGAGAGATGGTAGCCAACAGGACAGCAATGGCTCCTACTCTCATGGAACAGAAATGAAAGGCATGGGGTTGTATATATAATTATGAGGCTTACTGAAGGAAAACTGTAGGACCTCAGGGGAACACATAGAAAGGGAATCTTACCAAGACTATAGAAATGGGAACATCTTTCATGAGAAATGGGTATTCTGTAGCTCTTGCACCACCTGCGCAGACATGGTCTCTGCAATGATCTGAATGTCTGTGTCCCACTAAAATTCATATGTTGAAGCCCTCACCCCCAAAGGGATGGTGTTAGGAGGTGGGGCCTTTTGGAGGTGATGAGGTCCTGAGGGTGTAGCCTCATGGATGGGATCAGTGTCCTTATTAAAGGGACCCCAGAGAGCTCCTCACCCCTTCCACCACGTGAGGACCCAGGGGAAGGTGCCATCTATGAACCAGGAAGTGAGTCCCCACCAGACACAGCCTCTGCCATGCCAGGATCTTGGACTTCCAGCCTCCAGAACTGTGAGCAATGAATGTCTGTTATTTATACGCCACCTGGTATATGGCAGTTTGTTAAAGCAGCTCAAACAGATGGAGACTGTCTCCTTTTCACCTGCTATAATGCATATTGATCCATTAAACCTACCCTCACACTTACACGATATCTCACGTTTAAAAATGAATTTGTCTACCAGCCACAGCTATCAGGAGGAGAGTTGTAAAGTTTTGCTTTGCTTTACTTTGCTCTGTTTTCACTTGGGGAGGGCTGAGGGGAAGACGGTAAGAGAGCAACAGACAACTTTAAGGCAGTGGGGTAGGCAACCCCAGAACAACGTTACGATAGTTTAAGGAAGGAAAGTAACACCAGCTGCGACACATCGTGCCTTTCCTATTCTGCCTGACGGTCACTTGGCTGCTGCATTTTAACAGACATGCCTGCTGGACACATCCCCAGCCGGGACCTCACACAATCCATCCCACTCTCTTCAATCTCTCCCCCGAATCAGAGCTTCTATTACTCACAGAGTAAACAGCATCTTATGAAGACATCTGGCTAACGTCAACAGCGTATCTGCATGCAAACGCCGCAGCAAATCCATCCACCAACAAAATGAATGTGTACAAGGAGCAAGCAGACCTCCATGCAAAGAAGAAATTAAAAAAAAAAAAAATAGGTCATGGGAAACAACTGCAAGGGATTGAAAGTAATTTTCAGGCTCTACCTGGAAATGTTCACATGGGGACACGAGTCCACCAAGTTGGTCATGTTTTATCGACTCACCTGTGCATTTATGAAAAAAAAGTAAACAGAACTGACCCTGGCAGAGGCAGCCCCACTGTGATTTTTAAGCTGTGGCCCCAAACACATTTTCAGCCTTGCAGCTCTTACTTTCATGAGTCAGGAAGCTCCAGTTTTAAGAGTGGGGCACCTGCCCTCGATTGCATCTTCCTAAACTCCACCCTTCAGTGTTTTTTTTTTTAAACTTCGTAAATGCTCTCTTTTGGCACTCTTAACTTACTTGCTTTATTCCCGTGTTGCCAATCCCAGCGGCAGCTGCCTACTCCTCTCACAAATCCCTTGATAAAACTCGCATATCACACTCAGCCTCGAAGCACTGTTTGCACCACGGCTCCTGTCTGCTCACTTTAGCATTTTCCCTGAAGTGTCGTGCCATAGAGGAAAGCGTTCCCAGCTCAAGATGAGGTTGCCACCTGCTCGCGCTGGATAAATGACTCCCGTAGATTTAACAGGAGACACATGATGATCTTCCTTGCAGGTTACCTGTTTGGAATGAAGGGATGCAGTGTGTATGTTTCTCTGAGCAAAACAACATGGGCAGATGACAAAGACCCGTCATCTCCAAGTTATCAGGTGCAAGGAGAGTGGTTAGAAAATTGTTTTCCCCTCTCTCCCCCTTTGATGTGGATTTAGAATGGGATGTCTCTGAGTTCCCAAGGTCACCCAATGGCTGGCCCAGATGGGTGAGGATGCATAGCTGACCCTCTCAATGATGAGAGATTCACTGAGACTGGAGATTCAACTGAGAGTAAGAAACCCAGCTTGGACACTCCTTTCCAAACTCCCTCCTTCCGGGGTCTCTGGGGAAGGGGAGAAGGGAGGAGAGAAGGATGATCCTAGAGCCAGATCCACCACTTTGAGATTTTCCTCTAAAAGGAAGTGGGGATTTTTGTGTGAACAATTAAAATGCTCTCCCAAGAGATCTAAATCTAAACATAGGAGAAACACTGAAGTGTTTTTATGCGGGGAAGGGAGGATTGGAATTTAAGCACCATAACAGGAAGGCTATGGTTTGGAAACGGTCTCCTCGTTTTACATTTCCCTGTAGTTCACCCCAACATAGGTAGCAACCTCAAATTACTGAGAGAAACAAATGCAATAATACATTCAGCAACAATGCAACAAATACTGTTGACCGTTACCTAGTGGCAGGCAAGGAAACTGCTTGCAAGGGTAGGCTGTGCTATACGCACGGTTGTAACGATTTGCGTGCAGCAGTTCAACCTTGGCAGTGGGGAGTAGGAAATGTAGCGTTGGGCTTGACATCTCATAGCCTCCCCTTTCTGTTGCTCAAGGGGAAGGAGAACATCTTCTGCAGGGCTCCTAGGGACCAGGGATTTCAGGTAATGGTTAGCAGCAGGGCAAGCCATGAAGGAGCCAAGTCAGAGGTGGGAGAAGCAACAGAGACCCGGATGAACAAGACAGCAGTAGACTTCAGAGAAAGCTCTCTCTCTCCCTAAGTGGAGAAAGGTATGTCCTTGAAATAATGAGGATGATGTTTTGGTTAATGTGTATCAATCAATTTTCATGCCTATAGGTATTATAACTTCCTATTTTACAGACAAAGAAATAGAGCCTCCAAGGATACATAACTCTCTCAAAAGATACACAGTTGCCTATGCTTTCATTTGCAGCCTAAGTCAAAAGAGAGATGTCGTTTCCTAAAGATTACTGAGTTATGCTGGTTTAAAATGTTGACCCAATTTTTTTTTTTTTTCCTATCAAGTGATTCTTAGCACTTGGATTTAACAATGCCTTAACTGGGGAAACATCATCCAGAGCTTTTTGAAAATCTTGTCTTATAGCAGTCATTGAACTGGCATTGTCTCCTGTGGCAACAATGTCTTTGAACATCCCTCGAAGGGGTAGTTTAAGAAAAACCTCTGCCTCATAAATCCTGGCTGGCTATTTCCAACCAAATGGCCCTTTCAGAGGTGGTCTCTCAGTATCCTTCACAAAATCATTTCTAACACATTTCCCCCACAAGGGTGGAAGTTAAAAATGCTCTTCTTATAAAAAAATGGCATTATGCATGTCACTTTGAAGATTTTAGTGAATCAAGAGAAATGCAGGGAGAGAATTCAAGTTACAGAAAACTGGAAATAGTCGATTTCTGGGTTTTTAGCCTTTTTTAAGAAATAAAGTAACTCATTTTTTAAGACAATGTTTTTACCCTTTTATTCTACGTGATCTCTACTCCATCGTGAAAAGTGAGGTTAGCTCTGAGATCTAGCTGGTGAGAAATAAAGACAATGGAAGACATGGGCTTCTTTTGTGAACAGCCATTTCAGTACGAAATAATCTGATGGATCAAAAAACAGAGATTGCAGTGTGGCCTCCCAGAGAATCAACTCAGCCCATTCAGCCATAAATGTCAGCATCAGCGTCGTATTGACTCTCCAGAGGGAAATAATTGCATTAGTCACTGTGAATAGACACTAAATACTCTCCTTTCTTGGATGTTTTTCCCTTCAGTGTTTATACTAACAAAAGAGTCAGCGAGCATCAGAGACGCTGTTCAATTAAGGCTCAAAAAAATGTACATTATAAACAAGCAAACATCTCCGCTGCGGAAACCTGCCCAGGGAAATCAGATTGTGCTTGTATTTTCTTAAGCTTCACTCCCCACCATAGCTTCAAATCACCGGGCACAGCAAGTTTCACAGATCTTCATCGGGACAGGCATGAGTTGAAAATCAGGCCATGGGTAACCTAGCCTCTGGAAAACTATGCATTGTACCTTTGTAGTACTAGCGAAAGCTAAAAGGGAAGAGAAAAACCCACTTGCACCCAAAAGGGGAAGAGATGCAGAAAATGAAGTACATGGAAATCCATAAAAATTTTGGTTTACCCAGAGGCTTGCAATGCAAGTGGGATTTTATTTCAGGTAACATCAATCCTTAGACCCATAAGGATGGGTGTTCACAGGTCATTGGCTCAACGGAGTAGCATTAAAAAGTTAATAATGCTTCTGTTGATGTATGACGTTGCAGAAAAGTGTGCTTATCACACGTGCACTGATAAGCAAATGACCCAGGGAAGCACCACCCAAGTCAAAATATTAATAAGCATTAGCTGCGGCTCAGAAGCCCCCCAATATTCCCTTCCAATAATTAGCATCCCCCCCCACCACGCCAAGAGAACTGCTATCCTAAATTCTAATAGCACGGATTGAGTTTGCCTGCTTTTAAACTCTATATAAGTGGAATAATACAGTATTTATCATTCTGTCTGGCTTCTTTCACTTAACATTATGTTTATGAGAACTAGTCACATCAAAGCATGCGGTGGTAGTTCATTCATTTTTTATTTCTGTATACTATTCTGTTGTATGAAGACATTTCAATTTATTCATTCTACTGTTGACATTTAGGCTACTTCTTGTCCTTGGCTTTTATAAATAGCGATGCTATGAACATCCTTGAACAAATCTTTTGTCACACATAAGTATGCAGTCCTGTCAGGTATATACCAAAGAATGGAATGAGATGGGTCCATGGTCACTTTTGTAGACTCTGCCAAACAGTTCTCCAAAGGGTAAGTGAAGTCCGCTTTCTCTATATCTCTTCTAATATTTGATGGTGTCAGTCTTTCTGATTTTAGCCATTTTTGTGGTTGTGTAGAGGTCTCTTTCCTTGTGATTTTAACATAAATTTTCCCGATACTCGATGAGGTTCAATATCATTTTCACGTGTGCGTTGGGCATTTGGCTGTCCAAGGTGTTCAAGGCCGTCCAAGTGCTCATTCAAATCTTTTGCCCATTTTTCGATTGGGTGGTTAGTCTTTTACTTACTGGTTTTATAGGAGTACTTTCTCCATTCAGGATATATGTATCCTCTGTCATTTAAACAGGTTGCAAATGTCATCTCTGTGCATGGCCTTTTCACTCTGCCCATCAGCACACCTGCCCACCTTACCAATCCCGCCCTTTACGAGTAGTGCTTTCTGTATCCGGCGCAAGACACCTTTGAAAATTCCCACTTTGTTCATGGCTCTCTGATGTGGGCAGTCTTTTTGTTTGCTTGTTTCTTTGCTGTCAGCAGGTTGGGTTGTCTGACACACCTAACCATATGTCGCTAGAAGCGGAACTGTCATCACATAGTATTTGGATTAAACTACAATTGTTCCTCAATTCTTTCTTTATGTCTTTTACTTATTTACTCTTATTGGCTATTGGCAAATTACAATTGCATATATTTATGGCGTACAAAGTGATGCTATGTTGGATGGGTACCAAGTGGAGTGATTGAATCAAGTGACTACACATCACACCCATCACCTCAAACACTTAGCATGCATTCCTCCAGCCTAACGGAAACACTGTACCCTGAGACCAATCTCTCTCCCTTCTCCCCATTTCTTTTCTTTATCCCCTTAGTAAGCGAGTTTTATTTTCCCATTGTATGTAGTGAAACCAGCTGAATTCAATTCCTTTCACTTGAGGCTTTGCTCTCTAATAAAATACTTTTCAAATGGAACCAATATCAGTCACTTACAACTTAGTACAGTTAAGTTATGAAATTCATCTCATTTTTCATTATGTTAAAAATATAAACACTATGAAATGAAAATTTACTTTGTACCTATTAAGGAAAGAAAAGAGGACCAAAAGGCAAGTTGGAGAAAATAGAACACAATTTCAGCCTATTTCAATAATGGGCAAGTTGCCAAGTATTACAATGTACTGCTGGGTCAAAAAGACTACATCATTCATTCTATAGCAGCTCAAATAATACGAGTAGAACCACTAGAGTAATGAACACAGCAACGATCCAATATGCACTGTTCATTGTTATGTACTGGGGGGTGAGAACTCATTGCCTTTAGAACTCGCCTGACCATATAGTTCACAACTTTGCTTCTGCACAGGAGAAAAAACCTTACAAAAAGTTTCACACTAGCCCAGATTATTCATATATAAAATAAGAGTGGCATTATAAGGTGAAATATATGAGGGTAAGGAGTTGGATTTATTTTAAACTGCAAATTTTACTAATTGATATGATTCTTATGGAAAATGAATTATGACTGATTGTATGTAAATTTACTGAAAATATTCAGTTTGGGAGTCTATTCCACAACGTTTTTCTTAGCACAGTTATTTTCATAAATGTCTTATTCAAATAAAATATGATTCTTTAATGAAGAAGATATGAGTCAAGTATTATATTATTTGTATAAACAATATGAATAAACCTTGGCAAAGAAAGCAAAAATTATTAATTCAAGGTGACACCTACTTTTCAAGGATCCATTCAGTAAAGCACAAAGTCTTTCAAACATGTTTTTATTGTTCTGCAAAAGAAAAAAAAAGTTTTTGGAATGATTTTTAGGTCAGACAAAAAATTGATCAACTTTTGCTCTGGCAAATAATAAAATCTGTAGTGAGGCTAAAAGATTGATTTGTGGTGACTGTTAGAGAAGGTGAATGCATAGAAGTAAGTGATTTTTCTTTCTTCATCTATATTCAAACCTACACTCTATGTGAACATTGAGTAAGGTGTTAGTGTTGTGTTTACAGACGCTCGGCTACATAGGAATTATATACGCCTGCCACACATTTTCCAGTTAACGCTTGCATTTGCACCGAGAGATATTTATCTATTCTTTAAATTAAGCCTAAAATGCATTTTACTCTCAACCTCACCGGTGAATTATTTTTTTAAAGGGGATGTTGGCATGGGTGTTAGAGACCAAATCCAGTGACAAAAAAGGCTTTAAATAAACAGAAAATAGTAACACAGGAAAAATATGCAAATACATCTCATCTCCGGTATCCTACTCTGGAGAAATTCCTTTATTACCAGTACGTCAGCTTTCAAAGAATCTTGCGGACTTACGTTTCAAAGGATGGGGATTTATTGTGCATCCACCCAGTTTGAAATTGTTTCCAAGGGCGCCAGCATACTGAGGCAATTTTCCAGAAAATCAGCTGGAATTTCCCAATTTCACCAAAAGGAGAAACCATAAATATTTTGAATCTATTAGCTCTTGCTCAAGTTGGTGTTGGAGTGACCTCTCTAATTTATAAAGTCCTCTCTCTAGAAACTCTAGTTTTCTCACTCTATTTCTTTCTATTAATGCTTTAGGAAATCTCTACCCCAATGGCTATTTTAAGACGTACCATTGGAAATAAGCAGAGAAAGAAAGAAATGTATTTGGGAAAAGAACAAGGAAGAGAGGCACTGGCTGACATGGAGAAAAGAAGTCTTCACAATTTAGCATCGGGAAAGGTCAACAGGAATGAGACACAGCCCTGTTCCTTGGGGGAGAACTCCCACCTGCGGGCGGGAAGATACCTGGCCCCCCCAGGTAGAACCAACTGCTCTGCTCTGATCAGAGATTAAATAAGGAATCGTGCTGCCACCACACAGCTACGGGTGTCAGCGAAGGGCGGTGAATAGCACGTCTCTTCCTGAGTTGGGTAGGTTACATAAATGAAAGCTACCTGACATTTTTGTCTTCAACCCACCAAGTAGTCTCTTTGGGGGGCCGCGTGCAGTCCTGGGAGATGGCAGAGACAATAATTCCAAGTGATAAAATAAGGAAGACATGGAATATGGAGATGGAAGATCCAACTAACAAAATGCATCGGACAACACAAAAGCAACAATTAAAAGCAGACGTTTTCTTCATTCAGCGTAGAGTGATTAAATGCTTACTTGAAACAGGTGCCTTGTTTGACACAAGGCAACGGCGGCATAGTAAGTTACAACCCAGGTCTCTAAACCTATTCTCCTTGAGCCCTGTTACAGGATCTTTACACAGAAAAGTGATGTTGGTAGTTGAAAAAGAAATACATTATTTCTCTCCATGTCCGAGTACTTTTCTAGATTCGTAACACTGCCATGGTTTTTTTCCCAAGATCTAGACACAATTCTGATAGGCCAGTTCTTGGTATCTTATACTCTCTGAAAATCTCTTAACAGTGAAAATAAACTTTTAAAACTCAAGTGATGATTCTGTTTCTAAAACACCCACTACATGCCGAGAAATTTGCTATGGACTATATACATATATAATCTGTTTTATGCACTTAAACTTCAAAATACCCCTGCACGGTATGTATGATTTGTGATGTTTTATGAAAGAGGAATCCAAATGGAAGATAAATTAATGTATCTAAACTTCCAGGAAAGGGCTGGAGAAGCTGAACTCAGTCTATCTTCCCCAAAGCTAGACCCTTTTCTACTCATCTGCCTCAAATGGATTCACAAACAGGTACTCAGTGAGCTCACTCAATAACTCAATGTTCTTTTCCCTTCTCCTTGTCGATACAAGCACAGTATCCCACTGTCTCAGTGGGGAGAAGGCGTGTTGTGAAACGGCGGTGCTCACACTTGAATATGCATCAGAATCACCTGGAACAGGGGTCCACAAACTTTTTCTGTAATGGACCTGATAGCAAATATTTTCCATTTTGCAGTTCACACAGTCTCTATCACAATGACTGTAATTTTGCTCTTGTAGTACGAAAGCAGTCCCAGATAATACAAGTGAATAAGTGTGAATATGTCCCAATAAAATTTTTATTTATGCACATGAAATTTGATTTTCATATAATTCCCATGTGTGACCAATTCATCTTTTGATTCCCCCTCCCTACCATTTAAATATGTAAGAACCATTCTCAGTTCACAGCCATGGAATGGCAAGTGGTAGGTTTGGCCCACTGGCTTTGTAGACACCCATCTAGAAAGCTTGTAAAAACACACATACCAGGCCCTACCTGCTGAGTTGCTAATTCACTTAATCGAATCTTTTGCCAACATTTGAAAATTTGGATCTTTACCTAAAAACAAAACAAAACAAAAAAAACCCCCAAAAACAATCTTTTGACCATTCTTGAAAAATGCAGAGAACAGGCAGTATAGAAGCTCCATTACTGCCCGGCAATCCTCATACTCAGGAATCCGATGCCTCTGTGAGAGAAGCTGTTGCTTTTCCCTAGTGGGTCACTCTTGTCTTTTATTTACAAGAGTAAGTTACAAGAGTTTATTTATTTAAACACCCCTGTGGGCACTTGCCTTTGTAATTCCTAAGCTGCACTGATAGAGGAAGAACGCTCTACCTTACATCAGAGAACTTATAATTAAATAACACATAACTATGTCGGGCCAAAGACCCATCATATGTAAGTATACAGGTGACCCTCAAACAACACAGCTTTGAACTACATGGGTCCACTTTTACCTTATTTTTTTTTTTCAATTAACATATTGGCATGATTTTTGGAGATTTGAGGCAATTTGAAAAAACTTGCTGTGTAAACTGCACAGCCTAGAAATATCGAAAAAATTAAGAAAAAGGTATGTCTTGAATGCATAAAGTATAGGTAGATACTAGTTTATTTATGTGTTAATCCACTGTTTATTCTATGGGTGAGGCTTCCGGTCAACAGTGGGCTATTAGTAGTTACGTTTTGGGGGAGCCAAAAGTTATGTGTGGATTTTCAACAGCACAGAGAGTCAGCACCTCCTGACCCTATAGTTGGTCAGGGGTCAACTGTATATAATTGTATTAATTTCTGCATTGACCAGTGATGTAGTATTATGGCTTAGCCTGTTCCTGCTGCTGTAACAAAATGCTTTAGACAGGGTAATTTATAAAGAACAGAAATTTGTTTCCTGCAGTTCTGGAGGTCGGGAAGCCCAGGATCAAGGCCCTGCATGTGGTGGCTGGTGACGGCCTTCTAGCTGCGTCCTCACATAGCAGAACAGGAGAAAGTGAACCCACCCCCTTGAACCGTTTCAAAAGGACCTGATCCCATCTGTGAGGGCTCCCCCTTCATGACTCGAGGCCCCACCTCTTAATACTATCACGTTGCCAATGAAGTTTCAACACACGAATTTTGGGGAACACAGTAAAACCACAGCCTATTGCTGCCTTTATCTTCTGGATGTAAAAACAGAATTGCAAGGTTCAGTCAATTGCCTAAGATTACACAGCTAACATGTAGCAAAGACAATCAGCCTCTTCTCTATATACCAAACTTCTCACCTCTTAAGCCCAGAGCAAAGGCATCATCTCCTACACCAACCGTAAATCCAAACGTGAAGTTTGCCTCCCATTTCTTATAGGTTTTTCAATAAAATATAAAGCAGCAGGTTGTTTACCAAGAATGAATATTGAATTTTAGAAATTTCGTATCACTTAGAGTTTCATGTTTTTCTGAAAAAAAAAAAAAAAAAAGCCACAGTAGCTTTTCTTAAAAAAATGCTTTCCTTGGCAAATCTAGCATAATATAATTTATTCTCCAACATATAATTGCATACCAATCAGTTTTGATTCTCTGTTCTTCAACAGGCAATATTTGTTTAAAATATCTCTGATTTGGTTCTTCAAAGAACAAGCTACGTCTTGAATAGGAGAATCAGAATTGCTGTTTTTGTTAAAGACAGGCTATGCTATTTGGAATTGCCATGGGAGACAGGTTCTAAGGTTATATGAGAAAATCATTTCAGAGATTCATTAACTTCTGCATTACTGGGAAAAAGGAACTTCCAAAAATCAGGCAGTTCAAATAATACTATATAGTTATAGAAAAATCAGCATGATTAGCAGTTGTTTTAATTTCTGCGATAAATTTTGCAACATATATATATATTACAAGCAGTATGTTAGGTGAATATTTTGTAAGTATATACTCATACTCATATATAAATTATGTAATATGTAAATTGATGTATGATATATAATCATATATAAAATATATAAAACTATTATGATACATATCACAACTGTTTTAAGTTTTAATCCATACAATGTTATAAAAGTACATATAAAAATACTCTATGTAATATATATAAATATATATACACCCATATATAATAGTAACTATATACACGGTGTATATATATATATATACACACATGGTGTATATATATGTGATGTGTGTGTGTATATATATATACACACACCCTATAAATATATATAGAGAGTAACTGTATATATGTGTATACATTCATGCCTTGCTTAAGGATGGGTATATGTACTGACAAATGTATCCTGAGGAAATTTCGTTGCTGTGCAAATATCGTAGGGTGTACTCATACAAACCTACATGGTACAGCCTACTACATACATAGACTATCTGGTATATCCTATTGCTCCCAGGCGATAAACTTGCGCAACATGTCACTGTACTGAATACTATAGGCAATTGCAACACAATGGTAAGTATTTCGGTATCTAAACATAGAAAAGATACAGCAAAAACACAGTTTTATAATCTTATGGGACCGCAATTACCTATGCAGTCTGTCCTTGCCTGAAATGTTGTTATGTGGTGGGTTACTGTATATTTATACATACATTACAAAGGGTACATTTTAGAGCATTTTTATAACATCATATGATATATAGCACACAGTTTTAATATAGTGTGTGTGCGCACTATTTTTCTGGAATCCCTAGAGCTGTTTTCGCACAAGACTGTGAGTTACACGGGATCAGGGCAACACAGTGCTTCCTGTCCTACCCTCAGTGTTGGTCACAGCTCTAGGAACTCATCAGGCACCCGCTCCATCAGCGCTTAGTAAATGAACATCGGTCATGCATGAGGCATAACTAGCATTTATGTCACTATCATGTGCAACAGTGAAACCTGCAGAAAAGCTTTTTAACTGTAAACAACTGTCATTTGATTAGAAACAAAAAGAGAAAATACTTTATAGGAAATCTGAAAACTTTACAGCTGAGATCATTATCTGGATGAAAATTGAAGCGTTGAATCCAAATGTAATATGTTTTCCAGTATAATTTGTATGTATATTTAATAAGGCCATTTTAATGTGTACAAAACTTTTCTTTTCCTTTTAGTAGCTTTTGCTCCTCTCAAGCAGACGTTGACCAATTGTTGGAGCTCGGTCTCTTCTCTGAGTTGACAGATCAAAAGCACTAGGAATTTTTCCAGGAATCCTGGCATTGTTAACTACACTCCGGCCTGTCATCTTTGTCTATACAAGAACAGAAAACTGCTTTGAGGAGATGCAAAAAGAGATACATGTGAATGACAGCCTTAACATTTAAAATTAAGGGGAAGGCTAGCGGAAAACTGAGAATGGAAATTACTGTTTTTTCTCTGCTGGTAAATGAAGAATACGGTCCACAGTCCTTCCCTGATTTAAATGTGATTTCTCTTTTATCGAATCTTCGGAGCAATTTTTATCTGTCTATACGGAAAGCACGAATTCTCTCTTTAGCTTTCAGAGCAGGAGATATACTTAGGTGCAGCAGTAAATTATTGCAAATGGATTCTTGGTAGGTAAAGTATTAATAGAACAATGGTTCAGAAGTGAGGAAAACAAAGATGTTTGAAATTCAAATAGGCTAAAGTAGAAAAAAAATACACTTAATCAAGTTCACAATGTCTAAGTAATACATAATAATGCTGTGTTTTTAGAGGACAAAAGCACCGTCTTTTGAAAAGGAAATTTAAAACTTTTGCTTTAAACACATATATAAATACTGAAAATAACTGTCATTTAATCTAAACCCTGGTAAAAATAGGCTAGACATTTTACTGCATTGTAAGCCCAAAGGGGCTTTCAGTAAAAATGGTACATTATTTTTTTCTTTCATTCCTTTAAACACGCTTTGAAGTTTTCCCTGAATATGCCTCACTGGCAGATCTACCCTGTAGTGTTCTGCCAACTCACTTCATGCTACACCGGTGTTGCCTGTTCGGGTGAGTATTATTAATCTATGAAACCTACCCAAGTGCTCAATTTGGCATGGAAATCATCACCTTGGTTACTTGACCCTCAGATGGCAAGAACAAAGCCAGCGGCCCGGCTGAATTTATTACATTTAAACTTATTATGTTGTCTTAGTTTGTCATTTTCTTTCATTAAGATGAGAGAGCATAGGTTGTATAATACTGATCCTTTAGAAAATTTTCACACTTCCTTTATAACCTAGGACATGCTTAATGTATACTGTGAATGTATCCTATACCTTAAAAAAAAAAAAGATTCTTTGTTGGTGAAAAATTCAGTATACATCTCATGACACGGCCTTATTAATTGGATTGTTCAAAATGTAATGTCTATTTCTTTTTTTACTATTGTTTGACATTTTGATCTTTTCAATTTCCAACCAAAATTCCTTATATACAAATTTTTCCCTGTCATTTTTACCCGATGTGTTTTAATGCTATATTGTTTTGTTCCATATGTTTTTATAATGGGCAAGCCTTCTTATTTTATAATTTTCTTACATAGAATATAGTATCATTCTTGAACCCTTAATTATAAATTGTTCGGTCTAAACTCTATGAAGTCAGACAATAAAATTGCTATCCCAAAGCAGGTATTTCTTGGAAAGGACACAGAATTAAACATAAAATAGGACATACTGGATGTGGTCAAAGGTAAATCTTTTACTCATCAAAGAATACTGTTAATAAACTATAAAAGTAAGGCAAAGACTGAAAGGAAAATATTTGCAATATGTATCTATGATAAATGACTTGTGTCTAGAATATATAAGCAACTAAAAAAATCAATAATAAAAAGAATTTACCAAAAAATGAGCAAAAGTCTTAGACACTTCAGTAAAGAAAATATAGAAATAGCCAATAAATACATGAAAAGTTACTCAACCAGGATATGCAAATCAAAACCACAAACAGATAACACTTCCCACCAACTGCCAGAACTGAAATTTAAAAGAATGATAGTCACATGTATTGGCACTGTCCTATATTGCTACTGGAAACTGGCAGTTTCTTTTAAAATCAAACATACTGACCCTATAATCTGAACTTCTATGCTTAGTGTTTACCCAAGAGAAATGACATTGCTTGTGTCCACAAAAAGATTGGGCAAGAACATCATAAAAACTTTCTTTGTACTCACTGACAACTATAAATAATCCGATTGCCCACCAGCAGAAAATTGGTAGTGTGTTCACACAATGGAATATTATTTGGCATTGAAAAGGGGCAAATCACTTCCATATGCAACAATGTGGAAGGTTAGATACTGTACTGGTGGATGTACATGAACTTCCAGAGAAGAAGAGAAAAACTGATCTGTGGTGAGTGACACCAGAAAACTGGCTCCCTGTAATGGATAGTGGGAACTGACTGGAAGTAACACTAAGGGAATTTGCTTACAGCCATAAAAATGTTCTACATTTTAATTGGATATTGGCTATACGAGTGTATATATTTATCAAAACTCATCAAATTGTATGCTTAAAATTTATGCATTTCACAGCACATAAATTTAAATACATCTAGACACTAAAAATATGTAAAATGTGAGGAAAACATATAGGAGGCCAATTGTATAAAATAAATGAATTTTTCAAATGCATGAAAGCTAATTACTTCATTCAGGTTATTCGCAATCTATTTTATGAATAAAGAACAAGATCTAATTATATTTCATTTCAGAATCTCTTAGGTAATTAAAGGGCTAAAAAGTCAAGAACAAGACAACATACTCATTATCACCATTATTATTTGACATCATTTTGGATATTTTACCCTAAAACAATGAAACGAGAAAAGGTAATACACATTATTACAGATAGGAGGTAATTGATGGTATGTATAAATATGATTATCCACTTAAAAAGCCCAAGATAAAAAAATAGCAATAGAAAAGAGTTCAATGAAATAAGAAATGGAAGAAAACTATTTTAAAGAAGTTTTCCTATAAATACTTTTAAAATATGATGAAAATAATATTTGATTCATGTCAAAAACCCAGGAAATATTTGAAAATAATCTCAGCAGACTATAATTACATATAAGAAAACACAAAATTATAAAATCTTAACATAAAAGAAGAAAAGAAAATGAATGGCAAATATATCATGTATCTCTTAAATTTGTTAATTTAATTCAGTTCCAATCAAAATTTGCACTTTATAGAAATTTGACAAAATCATTTCACATTTGTATGGAAGAACAATTTGAAGCAAATTTTCTCCTTTAAAAGATGAATAATTTAGGAGAAATCATCATAGCAGAATTTGAAATTCATTATGAAGCTGCAGCAATTAAGAGAAAATGTTGCTGGCTCAGGAATAGATATACCACCAACGAAGGAGAACTGAGGCCACAGAAACAGACTGCATTGTTTAATGCATAACTTTTCTTTTACACTATGTTGACAACTTAAATTTACAGGAGAAGAATAGATTCTTTGGTAAAGTGTGCTTGAATACTGGTTAACTAGTCTGAAAAAAATAAAATTAGATCTCTACCTGAACATAAAAAAATTCAAAAAGTTATTACCTATATCATGCAGTGTATATTTATATATTATAATTCATTTATTATTAACATAAATGAACATGCTTGTAAGGAAAATTATAGGATCTGGACTCTACACCATGTATCTTCTGTAATGTTCAGTAGAAACTTTTTAAAAAAGACTTGCTCTTTGAGGAAACAGGAAAATGTGTTTCATACAAATAAAAGCAGCCAATAAAAAAAGACATTGAGTTAAATGATCAGACAAGGACTTCGAAGCAGCTTTTATAAAAATATGTTCTTATGTCTTCCTAATCTAAATGTTAAATGATACAACCACTTTGGAATACTAGGAATACTATTTAGCAATTTCTTATAAAGTTCTACATACATCTACTTTGTGACCCAGCAGTTCACCTCATAGATATTTATTTAAGAAAAATGAAAACATGCTCACTGAAAGATGTGTGAAAGAAGTTCATAGCAGTTTTTACTCATAATAATCACAAACTGGAAACAACACAATTGTCCTTCCACAGGAAAATGAGTAAAGTCTGGTATAGTCACATCACAGAATGCTATTTAGCAATAAAAAATCACGGACTACTGTTACGGGCTTAGTTGTGTCTCTCCCAAAATTCATATGTTGAAGTTCTAACCCCCAGGATCTTAGAATGTGACCGTGTTTAGAGATGGGGACTTTAAACAGATCAAATAAAGTAAAACGAGGTCACTAGGGTGGGCCCTGATCCAACAGGACTGGTGTCCTTATAAGCAGAGGAGATGAGGACACAGACACACACAGAGGGACGACCCCGTGAGGACACAGGGAGAAGACGGCATCTACACACCAGGGAGAGGGGCCTCAGGAGGAACCAGCCCTGAGACGCCTTGATCTGGGACTTCCAGCCTCCAGGACATAAGAGAATAGATGTCTGTGGTTTAACACATTAACTGCCACGCTGGAAAAAAATTTTTTTTTCCTTGGGGCCGTGGTGTTTTATTACAAAAACAGAATAAAAACTTTGAAAACAAAATGACCCTTTCTCTTTTTTTTTTTAATTTCAGCATATTATGCGGGTACAGATGATCAGGTTACGTATGATGGGCACAGATGATTAGGTTACGTATGATGCCCTTGCCCCGCTCCCCCCCAAGTCCGAGTTTCAAGTGTGTCCATTCCCTGGGAGGTGCACATCGCACTCTTTGTGTATGCATATACCTGTCCCCTCCTCCCCCTCCCCCTGCCCAACATCCAATAAATGTTATTCTTATATGTGCACTTAAGTGTAGATCAGCTAATACCAATTTGATGGTGAGTACATGTGGTGCTTGTTTTTCCATTCTTGGGATACCTCGCTTAGCAGAATGTGTTCCAGCACTTTCCAGGAGAATACAAGAGGTGCTATATCACCATTGTTTCTTAAAGCTGAATAGTACTCCATGGTATACACATACCGCAGTTTATTAATCCACTCATGTACTGATGGACATTTAGGTTGTTTCCACATCTTTGCAATTGTCAATTGTGCTGCTATGAACATTCGAGTGCAGGTGTCTTTTTCATAGAGCCACTTGTGTTCTTTTGGGTAGATGCCCAGTAATGGGATTGCTGGATCAAATGGTAGTTCTACTTGTATCTCTTTAAGGTATTTCCATATTGCTTTCCACAGAGGTTGCACTAGTTTGCAGTCCCACCAGCAGTGTATGAGTGTTCCTATCTCTCCGCATCCGCGCCAACATTTATTGTTTTGGGACTTTTTGATGAAGGCCAGTCTCACTGGAGATAGGTGATATCTCATTGTGGTTTTGATTTGCATTTCCCTGATGATTAGAGATGTTGAGCATTTTTTCATATGTGTTTTGGCCATTATTCTGTCTTCTTTTGAAAAGTTTCTGTTCATGTCCTTTGCCCACTTTTTGATAGGGTTGTTTGATTTTTTCTTGCTGATTTTCCTGAGTTCTAAACAGATTCTGGTTATCAGCCCTCTATAACCAGAGAAGTGAAACTATTAGAATTCTAGAGGAAGATGTTGGAAATACTCTTCTAGACCATTGGCCTAGGCAAAGAATTTATGAAGAAGACCCCAAAGGCAATTACAGCAATGACAAAAATAACTAAATGGGACCTGATCAAATTAAAAGCTTCTGCACAGCCAAAGAAACTGTCACAAGAGCAAACAGGCAACCCACAGAACGGGAGAAAATTTTTGCGTGCTACAAATCCGACCCTTTCTAATTTAATGAAAAGTTTGATATTTTTTATCGTTTTCTGTCTGTGAGTTACATGCAACTCAAAAAATAGTTTTCGTGGCTCCCAAGGTGAAGAGACGTGTGAGTTCCATATGCTTCATGAGGCCCTGGGCTCAAAACTAGCATGAGTTAGATACAACTCGCATGGCAGTTAATGTGTTAAGCCACCCGGTCTGCAGTCCTTTGTTACGGCTGCCCTAGCTCACTAATCCAACTGCTGATACATTAAACAACATGTGTGAATCGCAACACCATTCCATTAAACAAATAGTAGAGCCACAAATAAGCACACTCCAGGTTTCCTCACAAACACATCTCAAGAACGGGTGAAATTAATCCATGACGGTACCTGTTGGAACTGTGATTGCTCTCAGAGCATGAGGATGAGAACAGCAGGGAGAGACCTCGCTGGGGTAATAATTAGAATTATCCCTTATCTGGATTTGGGTTGTGCTTTCACGGGGCTATCTAATTTTCAAAACCCATGGAACTGAAAACCTCAGATTACTGACTTAGACTTGATTAAAAAAAAAAAAATAATAGAAGAGAACACAGCTTCACTCTTCTCCCTAACCTGAATTCTACCATGAGCAGATTTTTACGACTGGACAGTTGAGAGCACATCCCTGGGGTGCGAGCAGCATTCAGTGTAAGGATATTCGATCAGTCTACCTTCCATAATATTAAACCTGCACCCACGTGCAGCTCTAAAGTCCCTTAAAGCAGACCTGTGTCCTATAAGGCTACGGCTCATGCTTTGATCAAAGTAATGTCAACAACCATAATAACAAGAAGCAAATAAGAATAACAACAAGTAAAATCCACCGTCTCGTAGAACAGTCTCAAAATTGAACCCCAACAAGATACTTCAAAACATCAGTTGCATGCCAAGTTCCTTATAAGTATTCTACATATGTCCTCAGAATTAATAGTATTGATAAAATATCACCATCAGGATCAACTTGACCCTCTCCGTGGGAAATGCTGTTTCCACATCTGAACAGACGGCGCCACATGTTTCTGCTCAAAATGCTTGTCTTGCTCTTGCAACATCTCTCAATGCTTTGACCCAAAACGATATGTCTTTTTCGAAATCGAAGTTCATCTCTGTCTCAGTTAGTTGGCAAGGCAAAGCTCAGAGGGAGGCTAGCAACCTTCACATCCGTGGACATACTTGTTGGTGCATGCGTGTACTCGTTCCTGTATCTGGTTGACTAGCTAGTAGCTGGTCATTTCACAAATTGAGCACCAGTTTGTAATAGCCAGTGTTTTAGACTTTTGCAATGCAAGTGGGAAGAAAATACAAAAATTCTCTCCCTAAAGGAGCTTGCACCTCAGTTTGAAAGATGACTGAAAGAAAATTAAGGAAAAAGAAGACAATTTAAAAAACAACGAAGTAAAATATATTGCGTATGAGATGGTGTAAGTAGAGAGGTTTGATTGGGGTGGGAAGGGAATGCAGTTTCAGATACAGTTATAAAAAAAGCCTCAAGTACTAACCTATGCACTTGCTTGATATTTGGCAGGCACTGTTTTAAACTCTCTTTCTCTCTCTCTCTCTCTATATATACACACACATATAGTATTAGCTCCTGATAGAATGCTATGAAATTGATGCGATGCAATTATTATCCCTTTACATTTTCCATAAAACAACTATGCACTTGAAAAGAAGTGATCTAAAACACATAACCATCTTCACCCTCTTACTGTTCCCCTACCCCTTAGGAACTTCAGAATTCTGAGTTCGTGGGCACTGTCAAGTGTGGTTTCGCCTGCCATGGAACACTCTGCCTGCATTGGGTTTCAAGGCATTTGGCATTGCCAAAAGGTGACACAATTATTCTTAAAGATACTTAGAAAGCTGCTAATCAAACGTAGAGAGCCCGCTTTCGAAGCACGCATTGGCAGCAAGCTGGACCACAAAAAACAATAAGTATGTGAGGTGATGGATGTGTTAACTAGCTCGGTTTAACCATTCCACATTGTATACATAGATCAAAACATCACATTGTACTCCATAAACATATACAACTCTTATTTGCCAATTAAAAATGAAAAGTGAACAATTTTTTTTTAAAAAGAGAGCAACGTTCATGGATTTCCCTCTACCCAACCCCATAGGGAACCTAGCCACGTGTTTATCAGTGATGTTCTCTGTGGTTCATTGGTGTGAGTGAACACAACTTGCCTCTCCGCACCCCTTCAGTCTGGGACATCATTCAGAGCCTGTATTCTCCAACACCCCCCTGGTCAGGTCTACTAGCATTTGTTTTAAAGAATAAATAAAGCTCTCTTAACATTGACACATAACATCTTGTGTTTTCATATTCATTATTTCCTTTGTAAGGCTGCATAGCTGGCTCCAACTTTACTGCTGACAAAACGGAGAGCTGCAGAAGGCAAGCGACCTGCACCTGGTCACACCTGTACCCAGGAAGTGTCACAGCTGGACCACAAACCCACTTCTTCTGATGACAGACCCCAGGCTTGCTCCCCTGAATCCGCCTATCTCTGGCACCCTCAAAGTCATAACCACGCTGCTAACAGACCTACTAACAGTGCTTCGGGATTTTACAGCCCATGTAATGTGTTTATCTCATGCTTCCTCCTACATCAAACTCAGTGTCCCCTTTGGACTGAACCTCAGTCTGTTTTCCTCATGGGCTGGCTTAATATTCACTGCAAATTACAATTGACAGAAGAGAGAAAACTATAGTTTTTAGAAAATCTCCAGTTACTGAACTATGATAGTTTGCAGAGGTGTGCAATGAAAACAGATTGCTGCTGACATAGTTTTACTTTTTCCATGGTCCTTTTAACACCAGGTGTCCTGGTCTGATGTCCCTAGGGGATAAAATGAGCTGGGAAGTCCTCACGTGAGTACTGTGGCCCTAGCAAGATAAAATGGGAACATGCCATTTGAAATTTGTCCCCCAAAACAGGCCAGATAGCTAGAGAAAATTATAATACAAAAGGGCTGCATGATTGTTGAATATTCTAAGCACCCAAGGTCAACACATTTTTGGAGAAATAGACTCAAGTTCATCCCAGTGTGTAGGAAACAGATAAATTCATTCAGGGGAGACATTACAATCAGTGCTTCTCAAACATTCATGTGCGTCGAGTGTCCTGGAGGTCTTGCCACAATAATATTCTGATTTGGCAGGTCCTGGGTGGACCCCAAGGGTCTGTAGTTCTAACAAGCTCCCCTGCCATGTCGGGTGTTGCTGGTCCCTGGACCACACTTTGAGTAGCCCGAGTCTTACAAATCATTGCAAATGGCAGTCTAGAGAGATCTGCAAATAGATTGAAATCCAAATGCCAGGACACCTGAGGGCTCTCAAATAATGCAGTATCGAGGGTTTCTCAAGTCAAGAATCACCTCGGTCTTCAGTGTTTAATAACAGGTGTGAATGTGGCCCTGAATTACCGCAAGATGCTTTCATAGTCATCATTCATTTCAAGCTCAAAATGTCTTTGTGAAATCAATAAGACAGACATTATTTTCTCTTATTAGAAATAAAATCACGTAAAGACACATTAAGAGGATAGAAGAAAATGATGCCATGGTTTAGTGTTCCCTGCTTCTAGCATCTCTCTTTAGTTTTGGGTTTTTCTATAGCATCTATATTCTTTAGATGAATTTCTGTCCTTTTAAATCAGCCAAAATTTTCCTCCACCTATAAATATATTGTGATTGAAAAAAAAATGATTGACAATGATGAAGCTGATTTACTTGCTAATTCAAAAATATGAATACAGGGTTAGCTGGAAATTTTGCTCCAGGAAAAAAAAAACATGCAGTTTTTCCAATGAAGAGTGATGATTATTTTTGTTTGGGGACATCAGCAGGTCATACATATCACAAAAGAAGTACCAGAATCTCCCTATGCAGAGAAGTTATAAGCTATCGATGTAAAACACCAAGTTGGTTTTCTCTTATGATACCCCAGACTGCATTGCAGGGCTGGCCAAGAAAGAATTCAAAAATTCCCTTTATTGCATAAGCTGCTCCTCTTCTCGGGACTACCTACAACTTCCTTCTTCTGCATCAAAAAGGCATAGCTATTTTCAACTTCAGTAGGAAGAAAACGGTCAAGACAAGAGATTCTAAGAAGAAAAAGCTGGAACAATGAACCACCACACCCTCTTGACTTACGTAATGCACCAGAAGAGAACTCAGCGGGAGTTAGAGAGAGGATAGGCAACCTTGATAAAACTAGGTTTTGAAGAATCAGCAGATCTAAATGTATCGGCATCCACAGATCTCCCTGAAGTTCCACGCCACTTCCAACGTGGTTAGAAATGGTTCGTAAATTCCGTGATTTCCTTGGTCTACAAACTTACAGAACAAATTGTGTTTTATGTCTGGATAAAGTGTGCCTCTCATTTTTCTCTGTATCTCTCTGTTCCTCTCTCCTTTGGAGAAGATTTTGTCCTGGAAAAAAAAAATTAAAAATGGGAAATGTAAATTGATTCTGTATGGTGCATGGAGGCCTGAGAAATCAGATCGTTTTTTTGACTAAAAATTTGAAACAGTACATAAAACTGGTATAGTGAAAGCACATTGCCCTGGAAGTTAGAAAACAAAGCTTATTTATTCTGTTTTGTTTCTTTTTTGTTGTTATTGTTATTTGCTGGCTGTTGGTTCTTAACCTTGCAGACACGGTGATAGTAATGTCTCACTACACCTGTTGAGAGTCATGTTCCTAACATTCTGATAATATTTATATTTATATATATATATAGGTATATTGTGGGAAGATCAAGATTTAGAATAAGATAGAGAGAGATAAAAATTTAATAGATATAGAGAGATGGATGGATAGGTAGAGACATACAAGCATAGACAGATGGAGACAGAGATAGATACATAGATAAGATAGACAGTAACAAAAAAGGATGGATGGATGGATGATTGGAAGGATGGATGGATGGATGGATGGACGAACAGACAGATAGATATAGAGAGGTGACAAATAGAAAGACTGCAAGTTCTATCTCCTGCAGAGTGTTAGAGGACTAAATAAGATAATCTTATCATCTCTTATTATCTGCCATATACATTTTATTGCTATTAATATTTTTAATGTTCTCATACATTATTATTTTGGAATGATCATCTTCACTTACTAAAACTTTTTTTTTTAGGCAGTAAGTTTTGTGTATTAATAGTAGATACAGTAAAAAAAGCACTGGGAAGCGAAGGTCTTTTTTTTTTTTAACTGTTTTTGATACTCAGAAATGTAACAGAGGAGTAACTCTGAATTCCTCTGAACTCTTGTAAATAAAGGTTGCCCATTGGGCCTTCAACCCATTTTGCCCCCTACATAATTTAGATGCCAGTGGCTACAGTCTTTAAGAATACTCTTAGTTCAACCAAGCTGCATCTCCAAGAATCCTCATTTGAAGCTCTGCCGGAGTAAAACCAGATGCTAAACTCATCTGTCCTCACTGCCATCAGAATAAAACCCAGCAGGGATGGATCCTTGGACCAGATGTTAAAAGTATCCGGGCTCTACTTTTCCTTCGGGTCCACTGCGAACTAACAATTACGTTGGGAAAATCTCTACGCATCCTTTGTATCTCAACCTGCTCTACACCAAATCTTGTTACTTTGGCCACCGCTGCAAATTGAGATGTAATAAATATAAAGAGATTAAATTATAGCATGCTGTTTTCTGAAAGAAGAGGAGATCAAAGCTGGCCTGGGGATGTATCGCAGCACCCTGTTGCTGTTCCCGGACTCCATTTCATCCCAGAATTTTGTTACGGACCAACTCTGGGAGTTCTACCTTCCTTGCCAGGGCTTGCTACAAGGACGGGCTCACCCATGTCACATTGGGCCCATGAGTCATGAAAAGAGTTTACTGGAGGGGGCTCCTGGGAATCACAGGTGAGTTGTGCACCTTTGATCAGGGTGTGGATGAAGAAGCTCTGGTTGCTGTTGGCAACGGCCTATGGCCACGATGATGCTGGTGCTATCGAAGGCACAGTGGCAGCAACAGTTCAATTGTTGAAGCAACCTTTTCTGAGTTCTGCCCTAACCCTGGATTTATGCCAGTTGAGATAAGAGCCCTTACTGTTTAAACCTGTTTGAGTAGAGCTGTCTGCTCTTTGCAGCCTACAGCCTCTCTGTGGATGTTTGTTATTAAAGTATCTTCATGTATTGGCATCTACCGCCTGAGTGGACAGGAAGGGGAGAAAGATGAGCAATGCACAGTCTCTCCTCTCTGAGACCTCACAGTGCTGCTCATGCTAAGTTTATGTGTTGAAACTGCAAATAGATGATCAGAAAAGTTGCTCCTTTGCAATTTAAACATCTCTCCAAAGAGGTAAATTATTTTTTTCTCCTTTATTAAACTGAAAATGTACATGTTATTTTATGTCCAATGGAGTTAAATTTCAATGCCTAATGTAGTTTTCCAGGTATCTTTTCTGACAGAGTTTTGATTTGTATGTTTATTTTTTCCTCACTCTTAAGATGGGTCCACAAAGAAGAGGATTTCAAAGTGTTAGTCTGTATAAATATGTATGCTGTATTCTTAATGAAATGAATTTTAAGTATAGGATAATCCCATCTCTTTAATATATGCATCATGTATCAAGGTATAAATTTGTTATGTGCAAGTATATAAAAATGCAGTTATACATATTTATATTTGCTTTCAATTGCACAGAAAAAGACTTGTTGCAAGATACTCTGGTGGTAAAATTGGAGGCTTTAAAGAAATCTATATCACTTGATTTTTTTTCACAGAGGATAGTTAATATTTGACATAGCTTCCCCCAAATTCTTACGTTGTAACCAAAAAATAGTTCAAATGCACTCAGAGAACAATTACTTTTTATTGGACAAACAGAACATAATTAACCAGGTAAATATGATGCTGAATTAATAGATCCCAGTGATTTTTTATTTGTCTACTTATTTAGAGAACCATTGTTTCTGTGGTTTTCTAACATAACTGAAAATAAACAACAGTTACATAATTGTCTCCTGTTTTGTTGATCTATTTTTTACCTAGCCAGTCTCTGAGATGTTCCGTAAAATCACCCACATATCAGGAACCTTCAACGGAGAAGTGACTGCTCATTAGAAATATATCAATTGCTTACCTCTGATCACTTACCTTTTCAATCATACAGACATTCCAAATTCCATATTGCTAGATACTATAGACTGGTCAGAAGAGGCATGCTGGTTTTGTAGATAAATATAATTTTATGACTAGTTTGAGACTATTTCTGACAAAAGCATGCCAACAGGAAGCAAACTCCATAATTCACTGACTTGTGTCAAGAGGTAGACACTACCATCCTCATCTTCCCTCCTTAACACTTTATAAAGCTGATCGTTTATAAATCACCAAAAAGAAATTTCTATTAATGCTTAATACTTGGTCACATTTGCAAACTTTTTTTTAAATTTCATTTGGATGTATTGATTTTTTTTTTAACCAGCATTACTTTATCTCTCAGTGGATATGAAGACTAATTAAATGGTTGTTCATTTTTTCCTACAATTAGAATTCAGAACACTTCCCTTGTCTAACCAATGGTTCTCAACCTAGAGCACATCAGAGCCATCTGGGGAGCTTTTAAAAACACTGGTCCAGGTCATTCTTGCTGTTTTTGAATGTTGTTAATGTCGCTTCAGCATGGTGTGTAATACGGATGTTCACCCCGAAAACATCACTCCATGGCTTGCGTCTGCTTGCTTTCATACTTAACTAGCCATTCAGTAATTTGGTTTTCTGCCTCATTTTTCTGAAGGATACTTCATTAAGCAATGAACGCTCAACTATTGGGAAATTATTGACAAACACAGCATAGAGAGCCCCACAGGCTCCCACTGAACCTTTGGGGAGGCAGTTTGATGGTGCGGAGAGAGGTTTAATCTCAACCACACTCTGCCCATGTTAGCACGTGCGTGCCTGACTATTTTTCAAACCAGAAATGTACAGCAACTGAGTTATAAGATTCTGAGGGTATAAAAGGAGGTAGGTATTAGGGCTCTTCAGAGAGACAGAAGCAATAGGACATATACGTGGATGAATACATACATGTAGATATTCGAGACGAGATTTATTACGGGCATTGGCCCACATGATTAAGGGGGCTGAGAATTCCCAGGTGGGCCACCTGCAAGCCGGAGACCCAGGGAAGCCGGTAGCAGGGCTGAGTTCAGGTCCAAAAGCCTCAGAGCCAGGGTACTGACGGTGTAGACTCTCAGTCCGGGGCTGAAGGCCTGAGAGACAGGTGGGGCTCTGGCGCAAGTCCTAGAGTTCAAACACTAGAGAACCTAGAGCTCGGATGTGCAAAGGCAGAAGGGTGTCCCGGCTCTGCGAGAGAGAAGAATTCCCCCTTCCTCTGACTACTTTCCTCCCAGGCCCCAGCCAGCTGGAGCGTGGCAGCCCACACGGAGGGTGACTCTTCTCCACTCGGCCTGCTAACTAATATGTCAATCTCCTCCGGAAATGCCCACACAGAGACGGCTAAAAATAATGCTTTACCAGCTATCTAGGTATCCCTTCATCCAGTCAAGTTGACGCCTAAAATTAACCATCACAAAGGACTTTGGCTTTTCCTGTTATTCCCTTAAATTCAGTTAGCTAGAATTCTGTCTCTAAAAAAGAAACAAATTTAAATTAGAAAGCACCAACAGCACACTATTCCAGGCTAACTCTATTTCTACACATAACATATTGGCAAAACAGGGTGCACGCGTTTTGCAATTCCATTACTTGAATTGTCAGAGGAACACAATATAGGCATAGAAAGTTTAAAACCAAAAAAAAAAAAAATATTCAAGATCACTTAAGTAATGAACGAAATGTAGCATATCCACACAATGACATATTATTCAGCCTTAAAAAGGAAGGACATTCTGATACATGTTACACCATGAATGAACCTTAAGGATTTATGCCAAGTGAAATAAGCCAGACGCAGAAGGAAAAGTATTGTATGTTTCTACTCACACATGGTACCTGGAATAGTCAAATTCATAGAAACAAGAAGTAGATTGGTGGTTACAAGGGGCTGGGAGGTAGGAGACAGAGATGAACAGGGAGTTTTTGTTTAGTAGACGTGGGAATTTCACTTTGGGAAAAGGATAAAAGTTCTGGAGGTGGGTGGTGGTGCTGATTGTACAACAAGGTGAATGTACTTACTATCACTGAACTGTGCAGTTTAAAAAAGGTTACAATGGTAAAGTTTATGTCATGTGTATTTTCCCACAATTTTAAAAAGATTACCAAAATAAACATTGATACATATGTATGGTGAATTCTTAAAAAATAATTGGAATTCAGTAAGCACAATGAAGTGAGGTGCCAGGAAGGTGTAGGAAATCAGAATACGCCACCCCCAGCATGCCACTCTGGCATAAGGACTATTTTGAGCTGAAGGCAGTTGAGAAAAAGCAGACCCAGGACAAGCCATCTCCCCTTTCCCATCTGCATGAAAGCGGAACACACATTCCCCTTGCCAACCAGGAATGAGATGGCACCAACAAGGATCTACAGAAACACACCTTACTAAATAACCCTTGTCAACCATTAACGTCCCTCTATGTATTTACCTTCCTACGATTTACAGCCCCTGAAAAGTCCAGAAACCCTTTTCCTTTGTCTTGTCTCTTCTCTACAAATTTATTGTCCTTTGTCCCAACGGCAGAAAAGCCTTCAAGCCTAGGTGCTTCCTGGGGTGAAGGGAGGATTTTTCTTTATGAAGCCTCCCCACCCATGTCAGGTAAAAGTGATCCCAAAGTAAAATGTGTATGCTTTTCCCCTGGTAATCTGTCTTTTGTCAGTTTATTCTGCAGGCACTGCCACAGAACCTAATGGGGTAGAGGAAATGTTTCCTCCCCTATCAAGAGAAGGAAATCCTACTAGAGAATCCACTAATAACATAAAATCCTGCTAGAGGGTTGCATGCAAGGCAAGCTCTATATCTGTGGCGGGTGCATCCTTCTTAAGCAGGATAGGTTGCAACAAAGTAACAAGAAACACGTTAGAAACACAATCTGACGGTAGCGGCCTATGGAGTTGGCACTTTATTTTATAACCTGTAGCAACTCTGGAGAAACACCTGTGTTCCTTTTCACAACCCATATTATTAATGTCTGCCACTGTTGAGCCCAGGCTCGCGATGTTACTGTTCGTTTTTGACGTGTCTCCTTTAAAGCAAGAAACTCGGGTGGGATTTCCTGCAATCATGGCTGGCTTACCCAGTAAATGCACTTCCCAAGCCTCCCGCTCAAGACAAGCTGAATTCTTAAAATAGTTTAGTAACTCAAACAAGGGCCAACCAAGGAGAGAGGCCCCCGGGAGAGAATGGCCTGTCTGTTTCCACATTCCTGAATTGAGGCGTCATCTTTTTGTCAGCCCCATAGAAAGAATTCTTCTGAAATGCCAACAGCCTAGAGTAGCATTTGGGGAGCAACGACGCACCAAGCTGTGTGAGAAGGACTGCGTTGAGGGACTCTTCCAAAATAAGACCTGCCTCTCTGCCAGGGTAAAATTGGCTGTGTAGCCTGAGGTAAGGCACTTGGCGTCTCTCTCGTTTTCCCAACCTGTAAACCATGGCCCACAGGTGTTGCGTAGCTCCTAAAAGTGCAGTGAAGATTAATGAGTTTA
>RJWJ010007192.1:0-58712 GCA_004363605.1 Indri indri | reverse complement strand
GACCATTATCCTTTCAAGAGTGGAAAAACACACACCACATGTACTCTCTAATAAATTTGAAGTAACCAATGGGCACACAAGTGCACAGAGGGAAGTAAAAGTCATTGGAAATGAAGCAGGGGGAGGGGGAAGAGGAGAGGTACAAAAGCCCACTTAACGGGTACAAGGAACACTATTCAGGTGATGGACACACTGATAGCCCCTGACTTGAACCATGTAGCAAAAACATTTGTACCCCCTTAATATTTTGAAATACAAACAATAGCTTTTTCGACTCTGTAGTAAAAAAATTAAATTCTTTTTAAATTAAAAGAAAGCAAGGAAGGTAGACTAATGACTTGTGTCCAAAGGACAAAGGGGCCAACGAGAAGGGCCACAGGCCAAAGATGGGATGTATTGAACTTGTAAAAAGGATAATAAATGCAACTGACCAAAACACAATGTGTATATTAAAATAAATTCATGAGTTTACAATTTATAATGATGTGGGAGAAAAAGTGAGAGACAAAAACAGCCTTAGCAGCAACCTCGCTGGGCACCATTGCAGCAGCAAGCCTTTATTTAGAGAATTGGCACTTAGAAGGAAACCGTTAAGCATTTACCTTGTCCTTCCTGCACAAGCCATGTTGCAGGGAATTACAACCACACTAGTTGTTCAAAAACACAATTAGATAAAAGGAATCAGTTCTAGTGCTTGACAGCACAGAAGAATGACTATAGTTAACAACAATTTATCGTATATTTCAAAATAGCTAGAACAGAAGATTTGGAATGTCCCAACACAAAGAAATGGTAAATGTTTGAGCTGATGGGTTTTCTAATTACCTTGATTTGATCATTACACATTGCATGTGTCAAAATATCATATGTACCCCACAAATATGTATAATTATTATGTATCAGTTAGAAATATATATCTCTTTTCTTGTCCCTATTTGATAAGAAAAATTCTTTTTTACATAAAAATTCCAGCTAATACATGAAGAAAGACAAAAAATAATCAGAACATTACATCGCAACCCCCAATGAAATAATCACTTCAGGTAATAATTATTAACAGATGAAACCATTGCATGAAATGTTGATGGGAAACTTTGCCATGGAGGAGAGGAGGCTGTCACATCCTGACCCATTACAGCTCACTAAATTTGGAACATCCCGATGGAATGCAATATGATGCCCACAGCATCACATCTGAGATATTGTGATGCCCAAAATTGAACTCGAATCTAACCCTGACAGGAAAGCTAAATTTCACTTAAAGGATGTAGGAACAAGTGAAATGACATCACAAAGAAACAAAGAGGTAAATCTAGCATGTGGAACATTCTACAGGGCAGCTGACCCAATTTCTGAACAAGTCAATGGCATGGCAGAGAAAGGAGAGGAGGGTTTTGCTGTTCATAAGAAACCCAAGAGATTTCAAATCTAATGTAATATGAACCTAGTGTGGGTCTTGAGTCAAACAAACAAACTGAAAAAAAAAAATTTTTAAATAATGTCAGTTTTGTTCAATGTTTTAATGGCATTGTGGTTATGTAATGACATGTTATAATTTTTAGCAATGCATACTAAAGTATATAGGGCTTTGCTTTGAAAAACTTTAACAAAAAAAAGAAAGGAAGAAAAGAGACAAGTGAAAATAAGATAATAAAATCTTAGTAATGGCTAAATCTGAATGATGGGTGTATGAAGAAAAAGTTTAAAAAAGAAAAGGATGGATGAAGCAAATGTGGCAACACCTCGATAGCTGCTGGAACTGGAAATGGAAATATGAAGCTCCATAGTATTTATCTCTATTTTTGAGGATTTGTAATTTTTATAGCATGTAAAGGAAACAAACAAGGCACAATTCTAGGACATGGGTACATTTCTCAAAATCTAGGTTGTGCGCTGAGATCCTACCACATGTGCGATTTCGGAAATGCCGCATAGGATGGACGGGACCTGCCCCAGTGCTGTGCCCTTTAGTGTCCTCTGTGCACAAGAAGAGAAGCTGAAAATCACCTTTCTTTGTGCAGATAGATTCTTCAGTCTCACCCTAATCTCCTGTGAGCAACTGTGTTAGCAAGATCTCATACATCTCCCGAGAACAAGCAGCAATTTTCTAGTACGGTGCCATCTAAATCCTAATTTAGAAAGAAACAGTTTCCTAAAGCGAACTACCCGCAGGAAAACAACTGTGCTTGGGAAAAAAGCATCCTTTAAATCAATACAGGGAGATGTTTAGCTTTGTGGAGCCTCCCCACTCCCTCTGGCTCCCTCCACAATGGGGGCTTTGCTCTGTCTTGACTTAATCTGTGCCTATGGTTCAGGAACTGTTTGCCTGCAGGTGAATTCAAGCTACTGCTTTTTTTATTGTGGTAAAATATAACAAAAAGTTTACCACCTTAACTATTTTTAAGTGTACAGTTCAGTAGTGTTAAGTGCAGATGCTCCTCGACTTATGACGAGGTTACAAAAACACACTTTTGGCTTAGGATATTTTCGATTTATAATGGGTTTATCTGGGCATAGCCCCATCGTAAGCCGAGGAGCATATTGAATGTGTCTCGCCATCGTGGAGTGGAAAACTCCTAAAATGAACTGTGTAAGTCAAGGACAGTCTGTACATTCACACTGTAGTGGAACCAATTTCCAGAACTTTTCATCTTATAAAACTGAAGCTCTGTGTTCATTAAACAACTTCCCATTCCCCCAGTCCCCCAGCCCCTATTTTACTTTCTGTCTCTGTGAATTTGACCTCTCTATGTGCTCATGTAAATGGAATCATATGGTGTTTGTCCTTTTGGGACTGGCTTATTTCACTAAGCATAATGTCCTCAAGGTTCATGCATGTCATAGAATGTGTCAGAATTTCCTTCCTTTTAAAGACTGAATAATATTCCATTGCACATGTAAACCACATTTTGTTTATCCATTCATCTTTGATGGACATTTGGGTTGCTTCCACCTTTTGGCTATTGTGAACAATGCTGCTATGAACGTGGGCGTACCAAGCCACCACTTCTAACAACATAGTTTTTTCTCATAGAGGTTTCAAAAGCCCCAGGAACAGCTCTCAGCCCAGGTTCAAGCTCAAGGTACCATGAGCTTCTCTCCCTCTGAGAGGTCTGCCCACGCTCCCTGCTGAGGGGCATCAGCCTGTGTGAGAGGGGGCAGCTCTGGACCTCCTGACATCACAGAGCCCAGACAAAGGTCCTTGCATTTTTCCTGGAACTCTTTGTTTTAAATCAATAAAAATAAAATATGCTGGCAGGAGAGTAAAATGCAGAAATACGCTCTCTCCTGTTTTCCATTGCTCAAGGGTTGGCTGCTGTTACATGAACAGTGTGTATCTTTCTAAAACTTTACTCCAAACATATATAAAGGTATACATTTGCTTCGCTTTGTTTTTTATAAAAGTTTACTTTCTCACTCAACAGTGTGTCATCTTTCCATGCATTGTAAAGGTATTGGAAATCTAAAGTATTTCCCATTTGTATGCTATTATGGACGATGCCGAACTGAGTATCTTTATGCGTACATGCTTGCATATTCATATTAGTATTACTGTAGTTTGGATGTGGAAATGTTGGGTCAAGGTTATGTACATTTAATATTTTGATAGGTACAGCCATATTGCCTTTCTAAAGGGTTATGCTAATTTACCTGTTAGCTTTAAAGAAAGATTTGAGCGTATTCTTTCACGTTTAAGGCAAACATATCCAGTCTGTGCCTATTTGATCATCGAATATTCTTTCCTGTCTCCAAGCCAGTCTAAATAACCTACACAACTTAATTAAAATCCACTTGGAAAATCTCAGTTAAGTTAGTAAAATCATCTAGTTTTAACAACTATTGTCTCCTTGTGGCCTTAGGCAAATTTAATGGGCAAAATGTAATTGTATAGATTACAGTGCAGATGATAGATTTCTGCAGATGACAGATTTCAGGATTTCTCCTCTGAGGTCTGAGGACATATAAAATTAATCTTGTAAATATTTGCATCTTTTACTTTCAGGATTACATAAATATATTTTAAAATGCCAAGTCTCTTTTGGGGAAAAAAAAAAAACAAAAACAAAAAACAACTTTTGCTCCCTGTCTTCTTCCCTTTTTGATTTTTAACTGTTTGAAAAATTATAAATTGCCTAAATCAAGATCAAGTCCTCTAAAGTTTTTATGCCAATTTGACTAGGAGAAATATATGTCCCAGGTCCCAATTTTTAATGACTTAAGTCACTTGAATGGTTTGTGTATGTCAGCCTAGGCCAATGATTTCGCAATTATATTTCAAATATGAAGATTTCATCACATAAGGCAAAAAAAAATTGTTCGAGGCATGCAAATTTGAAAACGAGCAGTTGTTAGCAACCAATACCCTGAGAGGAGAGGCCGTATACATCACGTTTATAAATGTTTTTCCTTCTCAGAAAAATAAAGGCCGGCATTTGAGCAAAGCCAAGCCCCCGCCGGCCCCCCGGGTCGCCCCGGGGCCGCGTCCCCGGAGCCGGGCTGCCTTTGTGTGCTGGCTGCGCGCTCTCCAGGCGTGTCTGCGCGGCGCCCGGGCGCAGCCCCACGCGGGGAGGGCCGGGAGCGGCCGCCGGAGCCGGCCGTCCTCTTAGGGAGATGGCACTGGTAAATGCTCCGCTGTCATGCGACTATTGATCTGCCTCACTGTGAGGATTCCAGGGGCAAAGTGACCCTCCCTGCCGCCCGTCCCCTCCCTTCCTCGCTCGCCGCCGGTTCTCCCGCTGCGGAATCCGAACGCTGCCGCGCTGCTCGCCTCCCCCTCTCATTCCTCTGGCTCCTGGATTCCTGAAGTTATTAGGAGAAATAAGGTAGCCGAGGGGACCACATGGAAGTTGTGACAGCTCCCAGCGGCGGCGCGCCCCTTTGGTGTGTGCCCGTCCCTCGGCTCAGGAGTTGCCCGCTGACACGCTGAATGAAGGAGGTCCCCTTGCCAGCCAGCCTGCCGGGATGGGCCACTGCTGCTGCAAGCCTTATAACTGCCTCCAGTGCCTGGACAAGACGGTACTTTGCCTTCCCCTCTCCTCCTCCCCCTCCTCCTTCGCAAGGGCAGAGAGAAAGCGGTGAGCCAGCCACCTCTGTCCCCGTCCCCCTAGCATGCGTGTGCGCTTTGTTGGTGAACAGGAAGCTCCCTTTACTCGTTCCACTGTGCTGAATCGTGAGTGGTGTTCACAGAAACATTTGGTCTCACATACTCTGCAGTGCCTTACATAATTCTTTATTCCTGCAGTCTCAAATGTAACTGTTGCATTTTCCTGAAATAGTAGGGCTCTGCTCAAACATTTTGAAATCCAAATTGCCAAGAAATCCTTGGAATATTCTTAATGCATTTTAATGTACCTGTGAAACCTAAGACGGTCCAGTGGGGAATTTAGATTAGCTAGGCATGTTTTCCTTTGCCAAGGGCTAACTTTGAAAGTTTACCACTCTTTTGAAAACAGCATCCATCCCTGTAATTTATATTCTTGACATCAGAGAAGAAAGCACACCAGTGTAGTTTTTCTCTCTGTACTTTGCGTCACAGAGGGATGAATAGCAGAGAGGTGAAAACTTAAAGAGCCAGAGAGAGTCTCAGGGTGTGTTCAAGTCTTCACTGCAAGATAAATTCACAGCCAGAGAACTGAAAATAGAGTATGAGAAAGAATTGTATAGCAATTCCAACACAAAGCCTTTCTGTGCTTTTGACATTTGCCTACTCTGTGAGCTTGCAAAGGGATTAGGTTATGCTTTTAATTTCACTACTAGAAATCTGTGGACAAGAACTCTTGTCTCTGATATATTTTATTATCATATACATTTGGATTTCTCAAAGACGCATGGAATGGAATTTCACCAGGGGCTGAAATTGCCTCCTTTCCACCATGTGGGGATGAGCTATCTAGATAGCTTGAAATGTAGTATGTGACCAGGCCAAGGGAAATATATGGCTTAATATAAAACTCATCACAAGGCAGTCACTTGGGAACATCTTAGTTACCAGTTCTGCTTATGAACTTTGACCTAAAGTAGGGTTTCATACCACCTAGTAAAATTAAACTGATACCTTAGAAGTCACTTAGCACTTTTGCTCCAGTGGAAATAACTACTTCGATGGGTTTGGCTTTTGCTAGCATGAATACGAACTAAAATATTTATACACACATTTATGTGCTTTTAACAAATAGAAATATAAAACATTTGCATTTCATGTCTGCAAATCCAACATTGAAGTGATTCAGCCCTTTTTCAAGAGAAGTGGTCACAAAAGGTGTTGAAGGGAGCTTTCCAACAATAGTTATAGTAAAAGGGAAAGATTTTCTACATGTGCAGCAATACAATAAAGTTCACATTTCTAAATCCTGTTACAAAAGTTTTAGAAATAGAGGCTGTAATATGGAGGCCTTTTTGTTTGAGAACATATATTTAAAGTGAATCTGTTTCCCTGTTTTGTTTCAAATCGGCTTCTTGAAAATAATTATCCCTATGTCATTCTTGAATTCAGAGATTTTAGAAGATAATTCAATGTTATTTCATCTCTTTAGTAGTGTGATATTTAAGTAACTTCTAAATGTGTTAGCTTTTGAACTTCAAACTCAATACGAATTATTCTTTACTGGTGAAAACCTAAAAATTTACACTGCATTTATCAACTTTTCCATCTTGTTCACACCCACATTTCTTGACTTTTCTTTGCTATAGTTCAGAATAGTATTCCCATTTCAGGTTTTATAGATATATATTCATAGGTGAGCTTTTAAGGAATTGAGAATTTTCATTTTTTAAACAAGAAAATATATATGTATATATACACATATATATATATATATATATATATTTTTTACATAGTTGCTTTTCAGGATAACTTCACAAGCAGGATGCCAAAACCATTTATTTATTTGATTGTTACCTACCCACTGGGCCAGGCATTGTGTACTGGAACACTGTAGGATTCCACTCCAACCTCAAACTCTAGAAATCGGTACTCCTTCAAATCCCATGATAAAATTCTTCAGTCTGTTAATCACCTCCAACAACCCCAACATCAACATGGATATAAAAAGCCTGATAAAATTGTTGATAAAGTTGTTGCTATACTTTGCATTACAGAGCCCAGCTTAATAAACCTTAAAAAAATAAACATTTCCTCAGAACTTCATATAGATACAAAATAGAAAACTTTATTTTGAGAAATAAAAACATTTTATTAACAGTTTGATCATAGTACAGCAAAAGATGTTCTGAAACACATGGTGGAACAATTAAAGATACTTTTTAAGTAATCAGTTTCAGAGATGGGGCTAAGAAATTTGAATAGTTAAATGCTTCTTTAACATTAATTCGTTAGGGGAAACTAGAATCTTTCCTAGAATATAAAATGAAAAAAAAAATTGTTAAATGAACAAATGGTTTTTAAAAGCCATTTGTGCTTATGTATTTCCAACTGATAAAAACATGGTCATTAGGAATATTTATTGCCGATTGACTTTGCGCCAAGTTACTATGGGGACTACCAAAGAATTCTTAAAAGGCATGCCCTGCCTTGGGTAGTTTACCAATAATGGGTTTGGTTGTACTTCTGCCTCTTCCAGAGCGATTACAAGTGGGGTAGGCACCAATAACACATGCAGAGCAATTGGGCATTAACACAAGACTGGAGTATAATTAAGTGAAAGTTTTGTTGTGCTGACCATACCTGTTTCTGGAATTTAGGAGAAATTAGGCTAGAACTGTAGGCAAGGTTTCTTGGAAAAAGTGGAACATGAATTACACTTGGAGGTGGAATTTTATTAAACCAAAGAGGAGAAGGAATGTAATGCCAGCAAGGAGCCCATGAGGAAAGGCGTTTTAGTCCAGTTTGTTGCAGTGTGAGAGAGGAAATCTCATGGTAAACGCAGCGGGAAATCCAGCACATAGGGACTGTGGGGACTTTTCCAGCCTGAAAGTTGTACCCCTGTTTTCTAACTTGAGTTAATAAAAGTGGGCTTTTGAGCAGAGATGCAGTCAGTGGAAAGACTCATCTACAGGTATTTTGAAAGGGACGGTATGACCCAGGAAGGCCATCCGGGCACCCAGATAGATCCCAAAGGGTCCATTCACCTGTGGGCTCAACGTGGCCCAGGACGAAGCCAGCAGCACTGTATGCACAGAAACTCCTTCTTCCTAACCTCCCTAAGGAACCTCCCTAAGTTGATCGTTGTTAGGATCATTGAGTTATTAAGAGAAATAAACTAGATGTGTAAACTAGAAATGTCAGCTCGCTCTTTAACAATAAGAAATATAATGACAAGCAAACGATAACAAGCCTGATAAACATGTTATTTCTTTTAAGAGTCAAAAGTCCAGCTTCATAACAAGCTTGGATGGGAATGGAATCTGAGCCGGCGAGTTGTTATTTAAGAATGCAGAGGCCTCAAAACCTGCTGGGTCCAGGTCCCATTGCCCCTACCTCCTGAAACACACTCGAGAAGGCTGTGTGCTTGTCACGAGCCCTGGAGACTGCCTTTTCTAAGCTCCCTTTGCTGTCCACCTCCCCTTGGAACGGACTTGTTCTTTCTCAAAATGCATTGATAAATTCAGTCTGACACCAAGTCTTACTGGTTTAGGTACTTTCCCTCCCTTTGGGGGTTAATTTGCATATCTCTACCCTAACCTTTTATGTGTTGATTATAATCTCAGAGGCTAGTCTTATTTACCTTTTCTCTAAATTCTTGGTAGGGGTGGGAGTTGGGAGAAGGCACCTCACTGTTCCTCCCGGGTATGTGTGGGCGCTCTGACAGTAATAAATTTGGGCAGGTGATTAGAGGACGGCAGACTCCAGAAAGGTCAAGAAACTTCTTAAGTGATACATTTAATCCATTTAGGATTAAAAATCAGAGTACTGGCTAATATTCCTTTCTCCTGCACTTACTCTGAGATCTAGAATTTCCCAGTATTGCTTCTTTGAGTTAGCATTCCTTCTCCTTGGCCCCATTAATCTCTGTCCTTTCCAATTGCTCATTAGTAATCCAGCTATGGTATGATATTCCCTTATTAACAACAGCCTTTCGGGAAATCTAGGTATTTTTTAACCAGTAACTCTTCCCCACGAGCACAAGGGCAAAGGCTGAAATTATGCATTTTTAAATTTAGTCATTCTGATTTCTTTTAATACAGGGTATGACTTTGCTCATTTTTCATACACGTAGACACTGAAATGTATTCAAGAGTATTACATGTGAAGGATACTTTGTTTTTGGCCAGCTGTATTAAATTTCATTTCAGAAAAGCAGATCATTATACAAAAACGCAAAAGCCTTAGTGTTAATTCTATGTGAAAGAAATAATACTTATTGATTAACTCAAGACCTGATATCAGTGCTGCCTTAAAGCTATAATAACTGAAATGAAAAACAAAAGGTCAGTCCACCTCTCAAGGGATTTTTCCACAGAGCGATGTTATGAATCCGGCCAATCTTTATAATATTAATACTGAAATGAATGCAGCATTCACAAAAGGTGGCATGGAAACAACTCTGAAGATATGTTCTGTTGCTGTCACCTTATGGCTGGTTTATTTTAAAATAGAAAAGACAATGTTTACTGTCTTTATTTTATTAAGTTTATTAAGACAAAGTTCTACAATGTGGATTTAAACCCTAACCTAAACTCATGGAGCCCTGGGTGAGAAGCAATATTGTTTTGGGGAAGAATGAAAAATTCTTTAACCTCTTTGCAATTTAGTGTGTATGTATGTCACATTTGGATTTTTTTACATTCATAATAAAAAAGATCCGGATGTTTCCTGAAATACCAGAATCCCACAGATCTCTTACTTAACCCCCGTGTGGTTCTTTTGTCTAGCTTGGGAAAATATGGCCCAGCTCACAGAGTTGGATTTTTCCGATCTGCACTGATTTCAGAGCAGGCTAAAAATATAGGAAAAATGAGTTGGGAGTCTTTGGGCTTATGCATATATTTTTTAGTTTGCATATATATGTCTCTTCTTTAACAAAAAGTTAGGTAGGGAAGAGAGAGCTAATAAAAATGCTCAGAACTATAGTAAACTTTATACAATTGTCCTCAGTACCCCTTGTAGCCAACCAAGAATTCCTGCAGGTATATCACAGACCAGAGGTAGAAAGTTGGCGGGATATGAGAAGGGCCCATGGCAGGGAGGGGACGGAGGTTCTCAGGAAACCCCGGGAGCTGATTTGTGTCACTGGTTCTCTTGGCCTTTGCCTGGGGTGCTCTCTTCATATCCTCTTGCTCATTCACCTTCTGTTCTCAGATTAAATCTCCAGGACAGCCTTGCCCTGTTGAGTTAGATCATGTTGTTTTGTAATTGCTTACCCATTCACTGACTCTCTGGGAAACAAGCCCCTTGAAGGCAGAAACGTCCTGCTTGGCATGGTATCTGTCTGGCACATAGTAGGCACTCAGTAAGTACACGTAATGTTGCATCAGTTTCCTATTTCTGGATCAACTGGGGTGAAAGCACCTCAGATTCACCCAGCATTCAGTTTTCACACTAAATAGGCTATTCCGTTGGTTTCTACTTTGAGGAGGGGCATAGGTAGCTGATGCCCAAGTGTAGAGTCACATGGGCGATGCTAACCAGGAGAGGCACATTCACTTCCTATGACCACCAGGTTCACACAGTAGCATCAACCATCTGAGCACATAATTCCCATTGACCAAGCATGTTAAAATAACAGAGTGTGGCAGGATTGCTTGGGGCTTGGCCGCACATCCAGTTGCTTGAGGTTAATGGAACGATTAGTAGATTGTCTGCTTTGCCGGGATTCTCTAGCTAGGAGACGTGAAAGGCAGCACTCTTTTCACCCTGTGAGAAGCCTTAGCATTGGGAGGCATGTCTACAAAGATGCGTAAGCTTCACTGTAGCAGACTTGCAAGGGTATGTTTACGGCAAGAGGTGTAGGGGGTGAGTTGGATGGTTCATGGGAATAACTCATCTTGCATTCCATCTGTGAATAAGATATATTTCCCGCTGAAGTGAATAGGGAATGCAGAGTGCAGAGGAGAGAGGTATATGGCCAAATACAAGAGGTAGCTAAGAAGATGCAGCTGCTGGCTCAGGGCTTGGATGAATGTTCCGTGAGTGTCCAATTCCAGTTAAGCCTGTCATGGAGTAAACAGAAATTTTAGAGGAATGGCCTTCTTAAGGCTTTGCGATCTCTGGACTGTATCACCAGGATAGTTTGGATGGTTAATACTGAGTTCTATTTTTAGCCATCTTGAGTGAAAACAGGAGCTCATGCACTTGGCACCAGATAGGAATTTTCCACTCATCCCCCGTTTAGAGAAGCACTGATCTAACCCTGGGCAGCCTTGCTCATATTTCAGTCATCCCGTGGTGTCATCACCTCGGACCTGGCTTAGGTTGAGGAACGAAGGGGAACGGTGATTTGATATCCTTTCAAAGGGAGTCCTCAGTGTTTGACAGAACCTAAGGGCCTTGCAAGCCCACGCTGGACTGTTGAGCCATGATGGATAGAGGGATAACTTTTTGAGGCAAGGAGCCATGAGTGGAAGGTTCCTTTAAGTTCACTTCTTGCCTAAGGAACAGTGTTCCTGCAGTCATAGTTGTTGACTCATTTCATTGCAGGCTAGCACTACATCATTCTGGTTTGGCTTGCAGGAAGCAAAAAGTTACTTACTTGATGCAGAGAATTCATAAATTAGAAGAGTTGGTATCATTTCAAAAACAAGCACTTAAGGACAAAGGGCTGTTGCCAAACTGCCCAGGCTGGCCTCTGCGAGGCACAGGTGAGCTTTGCCAGCATCTTTAGCAGGCATATATCCAGAGGCCTTCAGAAAGCATCCTTTTAGAGGTCATGGAGAAAACTAAATAGCTACCCTATCAGAAGTTACAGTCCATGCAGGTTATGCTAACATAGGTCCAAATGCTGGAAATGGATAATACCAGCATGCAACCCACACATCAACACCAAGGACAGACACAGGTAGTTCAGGCTGTGGGGTGGGGTGTGAATGAAGCCAGGGAATTGTTTCATTGCAACAGAGTGGTCAGGAGCGACTCTGCCTCTCGTCCAGTCAGACCTGAAAAGCTTCGTGGTAACAAGTGCTCGGATCCAACCTGAGGATCAATGAGATTTGAACCTTGATGTTGCGTCTATCTAAGCATGAGCAGGAGGGAGATTCTTGGTGTGTTCATGTTTGATGAAGAGCGTGCATGATGGGTTGAAACCCCTGCCTCTGCCATATCCTGGTGGGTTGTGCAGGGGCCGGGCACTTCACCAAAGACAACCAGTATCCTTCTCCATAAAGGGAAATAAAACCGAGGCCCCTGGACAGTGTTTGGAGGAGTAAATGAGGTAAAAGGCTTACCTAACACTGTGTCTGGACCGTAGAGAGGGTTTGGTAAAGGTCCGCATCAATAACCCTTAGTAATTAGTAAATAATACTCATCGAAACTTACCAGAGTTTAAATAATCAGCCAGAACGTACCAGCATTTAGTCCTTTTCCTTGGCATTTTAGCCACCAGGTTTGGTGCTTATGTTTGGCAGCCACTTGATAACTGTAGTTTGAAACTGGTTGGTTTTACAGCCTGAGCTGATAGCGGGGCCATCTTCATTCGTCTCTTACCTCCTTCCGTGGCCCCTGTGTCCGCACGTGGAGAGGGTGCAAGGTCTCTAATCTCACTCCTGTTTCCTTCCTACTTCTCTGTCCATCTTTCCCCCCACCCGCTCCCTTTCTTTTCTTGCTTCTTTTCTTTTATTCTCTCACTTTGTTCCCCTCAGTCTTATTTGTGTTTCTCCTAAAGCAACAGATGGGTGGGGAGGGCCTGGCCACAGGGCAAAGTGATTCTCATCTGAAGGTCTTCATCAGCAGTCTCCTCCCTGGTCAGCCCTGTCCCCAGCAAGCCTGTCCCCCTCAGGAGGCTACCAGCCACCCCTTCCCCAAATGCCTGATTCTCCTGTGGCTGGAAAGCGTAGACCGATTTGTTATGATATGGGAGAACCCTAGGGCTTGACACTGTTGACATCCAATAGGGACCACTGCTGGGGGCTGAAAACACTGGCTTTGGGTTAGAAACTAGAGTTAGTTTGTTATTTTTGTGACATTCTGGTTGTTCACTGCCTGGTCTGGTCTAAGTCTTTTCAACTCTCATTGCTCTGAGAGTGAGCACTGTAGTAATGCTATTTCTGGACCGATAAGAATAGTATTTCAATACTGTGGCTGTGTTTAGGAATCGGAGGATGTGAGTGTTCAGAATTATTCCTGATAATGGAAACAAGTTACTTTTTCTGCTAGTTTAAGATTATTTCAAGGTAAATACTGAAATTAACCCTCTTCAAAATAACAAATTTTCTTAACGTATAGTAACAAGTTCATTGTCAGCTGGCCATATTGTACTGTTGTTAAAACAAGCATAAGATCCCTGTGACCTGTCTGTTTAGGATACTTTCCCTGTTCTGGGTTTCCCAGTCTTTGAACCAAATCAAAACTTAGAATAAAATCAGGGCAGACCAGGAAGGTGCTTAAAAAAACAGAGCAAAAGACTCACATGGAAATTCTAAACATATTTAGATAATTAATATGGAAAAGCACCTAAATTAGATAATTAATATGGAAAAGCTACTAAATTAGGTAGTTTGTATGTAGGATGTTATCCAGTTGCAAATGAAATAAAAGGAAACAACAGGACTATAACAACTAACATTTGTATGAGCTTGCTAAGAGCTGGACACTATTCTAACTACATCACATATATTAATTTATTTAACCCTCATGATAACCTTGTGCAGTGGGCATGACATCGAGGTAACATCATTTGATGATTGAGAAAATATACACTCTCAAGTATAACTGCTAGTCTTGAAATTCAAGGAAAGCAAGGATGCTATGGGCTAGGAAGGAGAGAGCTTCATGGATGAGATGGGGAGGGGGTTGGTCTGTTAGGTCTATCTTAGTCTGTTCAAGCTGCCATCACAAAATACCATAAATTGGGTAGCTTATAAGCAAAGGAACTTATTTCTCACATTTCTGGAGGTTGGGATGTCCAAGATCTAGGCTCCAAAAGATTCAGTGTCCGGTGAGGGCCATTTTTTCATACACATCACCTTCTGGCTGCACCCAAACATGGCAGAAGGGGCCAGGCAGCTCTCTGGGATCCCTTTTATAATACACCAATCCCATTCATGAGGGCTCACGACCTAATCACCTCCCAAAGTCTTCACCTTCTAATATTATCACCTTGGGGGGTTAGGATTTCAACATATGAATTTGGGGGGAACACAAACATTCAGACCATAGCAGGGTCCACTGTCTCTCAAAGGATGGATCTATTGCGTCATTTTCTTAAGAGAACCATTGGCTAATAATTGTCGATGCCTGTGACTACAATAGCTCTCTGTTTATTATCAAAATAGAGTTTTATTTTTGGCATTATGAATATTATGGCATTGCTTAGCAAATGCCCTTTGAATAACCTGGGATCCTCCTATAAACCCAAAGTAGCACACTTGTTGCCCACATCCAAATGCAGCAGATTCAGGAATAAGACTGTGAGAACTGCCTAGCACAGGGTCTTCAGAGGCGCTGAAACCAAAGGTGAAGGTGGTTAATAAAGAAAGAACATTCGACGAGTCCCAGGTGATGTTCATGCTAGGTGTTTGGTCCACTTTTTAGCCAAAATTCCCTCTGGAAATGTTTGCTTTGGAATACCTTCTACAGAATGACAGACTTTCTTTCAAGGCCTGTATTTTTGAAGAGAATTTTTATAGCATATCTTTCCTAGTTATTATTAGTAATAAAATTATAATAAACTGTTTATGGTGACTCAGCAACCCAGAACACAAAGTCAGCATGTCTTCAACTACTTATCTACTTTATGTCACAGAACATATTGGGTTTGAAAACAATTTAGCAGTCACTTACTATAGTTACACGTGGCATTTTTTGCACTACATGATACTTCAAGTGTGATATTTCCTCTTTTTCCTTCTGTTGATGCTGATAGTGGAACAAAAAACCTGGAAACCTTAAGTATTGTTGTTGGTCTTATCACAAAGAGAAATGTTTCATGTTAAGTCTTCTGCTCTGATCTTTATTATCCATTAGGCAGCTGACCGTGTATGGACAAAGGGTAAGTTGAAGGAACAGTTGGTAAAGCGAGCGTTTGCCCCTCAGAGAAATATAGCACAGACTATTTTATGGTCAAAAGTCTCATAATAGTGATAATAATTAGCAGGTTATAATGATATGTGACAGTAGATTAATGTGGGGGACATAAACATGCAAAAAATCATTGCAAGATGATATATAAGAGTGTGATCTAGAGAAAAGTACAACCACGGATATTATGACTATTATCTCGCAAGCTGTGCCATTTGAATGTGATACAAATGAATGAGTCAGACTTGGCTTTGTAAGTTTTATATGCTTATATAATGAGAAAATTATCTCCTTAAGGGCTGGACTTATAAATATTTGCTTAATATGATTCATTAATTAAACATGTGAAAGTGCTTATCTAGCATAAAACTAGGGGACTGTCGGTATTCGTTTTGTTTTTTCAGAATGAAAGTGCCCTTGTGAAAGAAAAAGAGCTGTCAATCGAACTTGCAAACATCAGGGATGAAGTTGGTAAGTAGGGCATTGAAAACGAGGAGCATAAAGAATGTCTTTTCCTGATTCCTGTGAATGTGTAACAAAAGCAATTATGTCTCCTGAACTAAGCCAGAGCCAACCTGCCTGGATGAATGAAGCATCCTACCCAGCACAGCAGTAGGCTGCAGTGGCCTTAGCAGGGAGCCATGATTTTTACGTCTCTGTTGTTATAAAGATAGCTTCGTAACAGTGCACGGGGGAACTCATCAGGCTTGACTCTGCTATTCGCAGATGGCAGCACATACATCAGTCTTCTTCCAGCTAAGCCCCCTCCTGTAACAGGAGGTGCTGTCTGTAAGATGCAGATGTTCCATGATTTCCTACCACTGTATACCCTGCCCTGAAACACTCAGTGATATAGAACAAGGTCAAAAAACACAAATCTGGTCAGATTAAAAAGATGAGTGTTCCTGTTGAAATTCCTAGTGGCCGACGGGACGTTCTAGTTCAGTCTGAAACGCAGAGACTTTACAAATAAGGGATGATCTCCGGCCCTTGGGGATGTGATAGGAGACAGGCTTTCACTCTAGGCCAACATGGTGTTTGCCATGTTCTCACTTCTCAATCCCATTTTGTCTCTGGACCGTCTGTTACTCTGTTTCCCAGGAATCAGTCAGCAAAGGTGAAATAAACATGGCCTGCTCCCACTGGCCTGCTAATCCTCTCTTGGCCAGTGAGCATTTCTCCTCCGTCTAGTGTGGTCCTGGGAGCAGCCCACCACGTGCAGGGGTGGCTTGCTCCACTAGCGAAGGGACTTGAACAATCCCCTCGCCATCCTCGGCAGGCGGCCAGCCACGCAGACAGGTGGAAGGCCAGACTTCCCCGGGACCACAGGCCCTCAGGTCAGGTGTGCCACGGTCAGGCTAGTGAGTTCCAAGCGGAGCTTTCCCCCAGTCTTTTTTCTCCTATATCCCTTTTAAAAAATATCTTTTCCCCTCCCCTGTGAGGTTTATGACTTCTTTTGTCATTGAAATAGGTCAGCAGTGGTCTCTTCTCCCCTGTAAGGAGAGTGGGCCCTGTAGGTAAAGGACAGATAGCAGGCCCCATCCCAGCCTCACCTGTGTGTGATCCGGAGCAGCAGGATCTGCCATGGCTGCTGGGGCACCTACACCCGGCCACCCCCGCGGACAAGTCGAGGGGATTAACCCGGGTGAAGGCTTCCCCGAGTGAGGCCGGCCAGGAAAGGCAGACTGTGAGGAGGGGTCCTGGGAACCCAGGCCATGAGAGCAGGGTCTGAGCCCACAGAAAGGAAGAGCAGCGCCAACCCGGAGGGGTGGGGGCATCAGCCCCTCGCCCCTCACACCCCTGTGGAAAAGGCTCATCCTTTTTGTTGTTGTTTTCATGGAGATTGAGTCTCATTTCTCTAAGTCACCACCATCTCTTCCAACCTGCTGTTTGTTGGATATCACACCAAATGGCATTGGCAGAGACGGCCCTGGGGATGACCCCATTGCCACGGCTCCCGGGACTGAAGCCTCTGTCCCCACCTGAGTTCCTTCACCAGTGTGGCCACCCTCAGGGGCCAGCTCCCCACCCTTGTCCTCAAAGCCATGCACTGAGAGCAACCCCCACTTTTTCCTGAAGGGAAGCCCTGGGCACACTTGCCGATGCTGACCCTGCCCGGTGTGGGGCACTGTTCCTGTTCCTCTCTGAGGAGGACTTGCCACCCATCGGCCACTGGAGCCATTGGTTCCCCATGTGAGCTGTCCTCCTGTGTGTGTGCACGCTGTATACACACACATACACAGGCTCACACAGGCTCACACACACGCACACAGTGAGGGAGTCCTCATTGATGACTCCCCGAGGTGTCTTCAAAAGGACATTCCTCCCCCTTCTCTGCTGACAGAGACTGTCTTTTCAAAAAGGAGTTCCTCCTTCCTCAGCTGATTAACCGCAAAGCCCCGCCCTCTCCAGCCCACCCTCCGGGAATCTGCTGTCCATTTGATGTGATCCTGAGGCCTCTCCTTCCCAGGGAAGCTAAAAAAGAACAGGTTGGTCTATGCTGACCTACAGGTCAATTTCCAGGCAACATGGGGGCGGGGACGGCTGTGAGTCCTGGTTCCCTTCTGGAATCACGCCCCTCCACCTTGTAGAGGTAGAGACCTCCGGGATGCCCCCCGTGGCTGTGTGAGCAGCTCGGAGACATAGGGTAGAGGTTCCAAAACGCTCTACTCACAGTGACCCCATTGTCTCAGTTTTCTTTCACAGTCTCAAGGCCAAATAAATTCCTCACAGCAATATTTATTAAGTAGGTAGGTCTGAGAAACTTTCGTTTGTATGTCCTAACAACTGAGTGGCCATTTGAAAAACCAACATAAGTTGAAAGAAAAAGAATAGTACTTTTGTTTCATTCTTACGGAACCATGATTACTTGCTAATGGTGGTGTGCATAACTCCTCCAACCTTAGAATCAGACTGCATAATGCCACCCTCACATCTGGTTTCACATGGATTTTCACTCCATACTTTTTATCACAGCAACAGCCAAAACCTCAGCTTCCCCAAAGATATCATCAAAAGGAATAAAGCATGAGCTAACATTGAGCTAGTGTCAAAACTGTGAACTCTAACAAGCTAGGAGTCCACGTGGTGTCCAGAGATCCAACATTGATGAGTGTCCCTCGGAATTATAAAACCCTGCAGTGGCCCTGGGAGTTTGCTGCAGTGGCTCAGGGTGCCTCGGCACACAGTTTGGGAACCACAGACTTAGGGACATCTCCCTGCTCTTGGTGGCTGAGAGATGTGAGCGTGAGGATGCATGGACCTTCAGAGACTCAGGAACCCAAAGTTGCTCATGAGTAATGGTTCATCCACAAAAGTATACAGTATTACCCCATGTGATTTATACTTCCTGCTAGCCTTTCTTCCTCTTTTACCAAGATATGTTGCTCTTAATTTAGGAAGTGATAGAAAAGCATTGAATTAACATATTTTCTCCACATTTTTAATTTGAGGGATATCAAATCTATAGCTCTGAATATTATGAGCCGATCTCTGAGAATATTTCTCCATGAAATGGATGAGTTTTTAGGTGGTTCCGAGCTTGGGCTTTAGGTTCAGGTAGGGTGAGCTGGTTGACATCTCTGTCCCTCCGGTTCCCCTTCATAAAATGGAAAGTCACAGATGACGATGCTGATGAAGCGTGAGGTAGTGACTCTATTAGGTGTGCAGCGCCTTGAATCTAAAGGCAGATGACAAAATTTTCCAATCTGGAGGGAACTCCTCCCCAGAGAGATGTCTGCACCCCCGTGGGCAAGCTTTGGATCTGGGGACCCTGTGCATCCTGGTGTAGCTGGGTTGGGTGTGCCAAGTCCGATGCCACTTCCCTCTGTGCTTTCCTGAAATTTCTCAATGCAGCAAGCACTCCAGTAGGGACCACATTGGGTTTTTGGTTTAAGTCTTCTTTGATTTCTGTGTTAGTGCTAAGAATAGAATAAGAATTATCTGCCAAATGAAAAAGCTACCGGAGGGAGAGCAGAAGGGCAGCACCACAGCCTGGCCAGCCTTTGTCCCCTGTGAGCACATTAGCGGCAAGTACCCAGTCCGTGGTGGAGATTGCATTTGTGAGAGAAGAAAGATGAGGGGTGTGGGGATCAACTGTCAACTCTAAAGCCTTTAACTTCTGAAGTCTGCTGACACACCTGCAGTGCATGCCCCTGAAGGAAGAGGAGAATTAAGTGTACAAGTCCGACTTATGAGCAGTCCATGGAGAGAGAGTGTGTGGCCAGTTCTGTGGCATCACTACAGGCCCTGTCCTTATTCAGACTTCTCATCAGCTGCATCTGATGGGAGCTGGAGGTGGGAGTGTGCGGACACATGGGGGACATGAAATTTCTAAAGGCTGTGAGTTCAGACATGGAGGAAGGGAAGAAGGTGCAAAATGTCAGAATAGTTCAGGCCCCTTTATTGCAGGTAAATTATTTATGTATTGGCTGGCCTGTCCCCCAAATCTAAAAATTGCTGCTTAAATTTTTCATTAAACTACTGCCCTAAATTCTACCAATATCTGCTGATAAGTACTCATCAGTTGTTCACACTTGTGGGGTGAATAAATGCTATCTGAAACTTTTAGCATTCAGTCAGGGTTCTCAGCCCTGATGCATGTTAGAACCACCTGCAGTGTTACCGTAGGCAACAGAATTGAAATATTTGAGGGTGAGACCAGGCATTTTTAAAAAAGTGAATGTGTTTGTTAAGCACAGTGATGTTTGAGGGCCAATGAACTACACTGAAGGAGTGGGGGCTTTGATTTGGGTCAGGGACAAAATGGGGGTGGTAGGTAATTTGGGTGGACAAAGGACATGGGCGGGCAAGGTCGCATAGGTGAGGCCTCGGGCAGCAAGACGGGCCAAGGGAGAGAGGCACAGACAGATGCTGGGGACAGGGCTCAGAAAAGGAAGATGCAAAAGACAAATTCCACCTGCTTGGAGATGACACAGGGGGCTGGCCCGGCTGCTGGGAACTGGGAGAGGAAAATCCCTCCTCCTTCCCCTCCTCCCATCAGGCTGGGTGGTCAGCCTTCTGAGGCAGCTACCTTCCGGGTTGGCTGGGCTTTCGGGAGCTGACCACAGAACGTAACCCCTCGGTGTGTTTGCTGACACTTCACATTTACAGTGCCTTCCCATTTTGTGGCATCTCTGGTGGAACCACGACAGAATCTTCTAGAAGGTCTATGGATTGAATAGCACCCTTTACCAGAGACTTTGATAAGTGTCATCGCACACCAACTGAGAATCTCTGGTAGTTTTTACATAGGGATTTCCTGGCATTTGATTTGCAAGTAAACTTTGCAAACATAGCCTAGCGAGTGCTGTTTTCCGACACCAGATGTGTGGGGGATGTTTCCACGCCAGCAGCCGATTCGTCCACGCTAGCAGAGTGTCTGGTGATTCGATTCAATGCTGACACCACCCAGAGCTATGCAGACTCCGTAAGTTCAGGGCTCTGTCCCACAAGGCTACCCCCACTTCAGACACCAGTCGTAAATCCCAGGGGCCAGCCATAGCTCTGACCACTGGCTGTTAACTCCGGGGTTCCCACAAGCCCCTCCTCCTCAGCTTTGCAAGGTATATGGGGACTCAGAGGGAATGGAGCTTCCATCCCTCTCCGGGGGCACCACCTTCCCAGCACCTTGGTGTATTCGCCAACCAGGAAGCTCCACATCTTGCTGTTCAAGAGTTTTTACAACCTATCCCCAGCCTCCCCTCCTCTCGCTGGAAGTCAGTCGGGGGTGGAGTGGGGGCTGAAAGTTCCAACCCTCTAAGCACTTAGTCTTTCTGGTCACCAGCCCCATCCCGAGGCCAAGTAGTGACCCCCCCGCCCCCCAAGTCACCATCAGCATAAACCTAGGTGTGATTGAGAGGGGCTCTTTAGGAAGCACAAATGATACTCCTGTCACTCAGGAAATTCTAAGAGTTTTAGAGGGACAAAGACCGAATATATTATTACCCCACACCTAGACTAGGTGCTGCAGTTATGGAGGTTCTGAGCACCTTGAATGTAGCAGACGCAAAGCATTTTAGAGCCGGTGCAGACCTGAGAGACCGTAGCCTAGCCATTGCATTTTAGGGTTCAGTCAACAGACTCGTTCAAAGGTCTTGGCTAAAGCTGGGACATCTGCAAAAAGCACCATGAAGAAAAACTTAGTTCTCCTTAATCTCAGTCCATTCATTTATTCAACGGATATTTACAGAGCACCTACTTTTTGCCAGGCCTAGGCTGGGCAGGGTCACCATGGATGGTGGAGCAGGTTATACCCTGTAGTGGGGCACCCCTCTGAGTGGGGACTGAAATGCATCCACTTTGGAGCCACTCACCAAGCCCTGTGCCCTGGCATGGGGCTGCTGCCACTTAGAGGAAGGGGCACTTTTTTCCTAAATTGCACAAAGACTAGCTTGACCTGGTGTAGACTCTGTGATGTGTAAGACTCAGCTTATCTCAAGGAGTTCACAGTCAAAGGTTCCTTGGAGGAGGTGCGATCTGTGATGGGCCTTGTATGCTGATGAGGATGTAGGTAGAGGCATGTGGGCAGGGACAGAGGGCAGGGACAGTCATCCAGCGCCTACTAAGGCCTGCTGCCCCCAGGGAGATTGCCCTGGACCAGGCACGGCCCATTCTGCACACCTAAGGAAAGAAAGACTGTTTCCCCATTCCTCTTTCCACACATCAAACAAAGTCTTCACACTTGTCGTTTCATAGCCATAAAACATTTTATAGTGCTGGCAAATCAGAAAAAGCTCCTCTCCTTTGAGCATTGGGACTTTTACCATTTTTTGCAATTATGCAACGAGTGTAGTGTTTGCAAATTACTTTTTTCCTCTTGCATCATTTTCTTGGGAATATATTCTTCAAAGCACAGACCAATAACTTTGATGGAATTTTACATTTGTTCCAAATTTATCTGTATGTGAAATGTCCTTAATATTTATTCTGTAAATCAAGACATAAGATTATTGTGGATTTAATCTTGGTGTTGCCAGGGTTGCCTTATAAAGAGGAAATTAAATCTCTCTTTCTGCCTCTCATACACACCCACACCCCTAAGAAGAGACACATAATATCCGATTATACGTATCAGGGTGTAGTTTGGGATGGAGCCTTTTGTGGTCCAAGAGTAGAGTCCCTATGGGGTGGCCGAATCTGCCCTTATCTGTTACCTTAGACAGTTTGAGCATCCCCAATCTGAAAATCTAGAACCCGAAATGCTCCAAAATTTGAAACTGTTTGAGTGCCCACATGATGCTCAAAGGGGGTGCTCCCTGGAATATTTCAGATTTTAGATTTTTGGATTAGAGATGCTCAGCCCGGTAAGTATAATGCACATATTCCAAAATCTGAAAAAAATCTGAAATCTGAAACACTTCTGGTCCCAAGCATTTCGGATAAAGGCTACTTAACCCTCAGAGACAGGGCTTTCTTTCAAAAATGAAATCAGATCAAGTTAGAATTTTGAGAGTTTATTGTGCATACATACGAAAGGATAGTTCATGAACTGGGAAACCTCAAACTGAAAAATGGCACAAAGTCTCACTGCTTGTTATGCCCAGCAAGTTGCAGCACATTAATAGAGCATAGAGGAGGAAGTATTTTGTCTTTTTCATGGTTGGTTGTCACATATTCTTTTTTTAAGGCAAATAGAGCTGTTTAAGCTGATTTGTCATAGACCATTGGTTTAATTTCATCGAATCATGCTGATAAGGACAAAATGCTTATGTGTGTGTTTTGTTCAGGGTTAGGGTTAGCTGTTTGGGGAAATCAGGGTGAACTTAAGTTTTGGTTATGTGGCTACGGGCAGTTGGTCTTGGAGCATCTAAGCTGTGGCCTCCACTTTTACTTATTTTTTTAACACTGGTCATCCTTGTAAGAACTTCTCCTCCTTAAGTCGCCCTCCAGGGGGGATGGCTCTTGCCTTGTCTTTGGAGTTGTCTGTAATTAGGTCTGTCCTTGGAAAAGCCTTCCCCAAGGTATGGTGGTTGTGGGGATGAAAGGGCATTTTAGATTCCCAGGAAACCCGAATCTAGTACCACATCCAGGGAAGGGGGAGCAAAGGTGCTAGAAATAGATTTAATATTTGATTTGATTTTTTAAATCACATTTAAACATTTTTCTAGAAAATGTAGTTTTGAAAATATGACCCCGGAGTGCCATGCTCCAAAGTTAGACGCTGAATATTGAATATTCGAAAGGTCACTCTTACATTTGCAAGCGCTGAAATAGATTTATAAGACATTCTTCCTAGAAGCACATTAGTTCCTTTGGAGACCGTATGCCTCAAGTTTTGTTTACTGCCGTCAGGCGGTTGTTCACAGTTCTCTCTCTAGCAAAGCTGAGAGAGAGGATGACATCATGGTCTTATCATTACTGTCTTGTTAGAAAACCCGAATCTTAAAAATCGACGTGAATTAGATAAACTCCCCCAGACAGAAAACATGCAATGCAGCAGCTGGGTACAGCGGAGCCTTCTGGCCGGCACTCCTAGTTCTGGACCCTGGTGCTCTCCCAGCCAGACTGGAATTTCTGTTCGAAATGTACATGCAGACTGGAGCAGGATGGAAGCTGAGCCCACTGCAAACCTCCCACCGGTCTTTCCTGGAGCTACTCAGAGCCAGAGCCATGACTATCTGAATGTTGTGTGAAATTGGCTCTTATCTCTGAAGTTCTCAATCTCCCCCTCTTCTCCTCTGGCCTTGTTCACCTGCCACTGCCCACCCCCATCCCCAACGCAGCCCCTTGCTTAGGGGACCTTCTCTCAGCCCCCTCCTCTCTCGAGCTCCTTGTAGCCTCTGTTCTAGATGTGTCCCCCAAAGCCAGGCCCACAGGTTTTTATCTTCTTGCCAGCTTCAGACTTAACAGGAACTTCGCTTTTCTTGTCTGTACTGAACACTTTTAAATACACCAAAGATGAAATATAGATTCAAAACAGACAGCTGTATTTAACAAAGCAATCTTTCTAGCAAAGTTTCTCAGGTATTATACGGAAATCTAGAGGTTAAATTTACATTTTGATTAATGTCAGCTTATTGAAATACAGCAAAAAAACCTTGAGTGTTTTCTATAATATAAAGAGATATTAAAGAATTTTAAGAGCTTTGATATAAATGTATGGTAGAAATCTAAGTTTGTGGCAGTCAACACTGAATTATTAATTAAGTTCTTAAGTTACTAACTAGCCTGCATTTTTCAATTTACTCTCGTTTATAGCTAGCAACCCACGCATGCACACACATCCGGTGGAAGTTATTTGTGAGATGATTTTACCTTTCACGGTTATGCATAAAAATTATCTTCTGGTTTTATGATCATAATCCCTTGTATTTACGAAGTGTTTAGTACCTACCAAGCTCTGCTTCATGACATGTTTGAATTATTCAAACAACTCAATACAGTAAGTGTCGGTGTCTTTATTTTATAGATAAGGAAACTGAGGGTCAGAAAGCTTAAGCAATTTCCTAAGAGCATACGACTGTGTGGGAGAGAGTTGGGTCTTCAGTTCTTCCCACATACAGTCAACCACAGCATTCCTACCTCGACCACCAAATAGGCTTTCTTCCAGTTTTTAATTTGGTAAATTGAAAAATCAGATAAGCAAAATAAAATAGTTTTCTCCTAATTCTATATGACATCCCTGCAAAACCGAACAGATGCTAGTGTGAATCTGTCCAAACTTGGATTTTAACACCGTGCGATGTTAATGGATCCTAGACTACATCCATTAGGATTGGGTTTGGACATGCGTAACACAATCCCAAAACAAGGCAGCTTTTCCTTTCTGTCTTACATAGCATCAGGAGGTGAGCACAGAGGGACGGCTGTGGCTCAGCTCCCCTGTCCTCTGGAAACTCAGGCTCTTTACAGCTCTCTGTCCTACTCCCCACCCCCCACGACAGAGGAACATGAAGCCTCCTCCTCATGGTCCCACGTGGCTGTTGGTGCTACAGTCATCACATCTGTATTCCAGGTAGCAGGCTGGAGGAAGAAATGCAAGGCGGCAGAGAGAGCCGGCCAGCTCTCTTTAGGGGAACGTTTCTAGGAGCTGCCCTTAACTTTACATCTCATTGGCCCAAACTAAGTCACAAGGCAAATTTAGCCACAAGGGAGATTGGGAAATGTGCTTTTTGTTCTTGGTGACCTTGCCCAGGTGTTATTTTATTACTGTGGAAGAAGGGGAGAATGTGTACCGGCAGCCCACGCAATAGGGCCTCAATTGCCTCAACAATAAGATGGGGACAATATCCTATCACACAAGGTGGGTGAAAGCAGAGGACCTGCCAGAATGTTTAGAGGAATAGTGGGGGCTCAGTATGTGTTAATTCCTTTAAATATCAGATTCGATACTGCTGTCTTGCTCCCTCTTCAAGCTTTAAAAAAGCTGAGTCAAAATGCAGAAACCAAGAGTGCAACTTAGAAAAAATAACCAACCTTGGAATCACAAAAAGAATGCACATTTTCTGATTTGTAAAAATATCTCTTCTAAGCACACCAATGAAAAGCCAGAGTTTGTCAGATTGGACAAGAAAGCAAGACTCAGCTATGTGCTGCCTAAAACAAATCCACTTTAAATATAAAGGAATAAATAAGTTAAAATTAAAAGGACTATACCAGAATTAGTCTATAAATGAATAACATGATAATATCTGAAAAAACTCCAAACATTTGGAAATTAAACAACATACTTCTAAATAAAACATGGGTCAAAGAAGGAACCCACAGGATAAATTAGGAAATATGTTGAACTGAATAAAAACACAACATATCAAAAATCTGTAGGATGCAAAATTCCCTCTGATAGGCAGAGTTGAATCTTCTCAATTTACCCAACAAAATTTGGGGGGCACCCAAAATATGCACTGGGCATTTTCCTAGGTAATATGAGGGTGAGGTGAGGAGTGTTATCTGAAAGGTTTTGATTTAGTAGGTTTAGTCTGCTCTCAGAAATTTGAGTGTAACAATGAAGCTTCAGCTATACCAATTTCCTTGCAAAATAGAACACACAGCATTGCTAAGTCAAGGAATCACCTTGCCCCTCTTGTAGGGAAGCGATAGCTTCCCTACAAGATAGTTCTGAGCTGGGAAGAATTTAAACCAGTGATGTCAACTACCATGATTAGATTTTTATTCCAGTAAATGTAATTTTCTAAAGTCATTTTAGTTTCTATTCCAAACAGGTGCTAACCCATGCACAGTTAATATTAAAACTGCAGACTTCCTTAAATGTACCAGAGATTGGGTTTGGTTGCCATGGAAAATACATTATCAGCCTCAATTTCACAAAACTATTACACTTTCTCTGAGATAATGATTTATTCTAGTTGGCAGCAACACATTTTTTGATTTTTATAACATTCTTTTATGCCTATGTACATAATGCTTTTTAATTATTTTATGTGGGAGTGTTTTGTAATCCTTTAAAATATTTACCCTTTTATGAATAGTGATAATTTTTTCTGATATATGTTAATGTTACTAGTTTAAAATATATGGTTTAATCTTTAACTAAACTGAATTGTCTGGCTAGAATAGCTCAGATAGGGCTGCCCCTAAACCACCTTGGGGACAAGCAGCTTCTCAAAATGCAGAGTAGCTGCCTCCATGATTTGGGACACCATAAATCTGATATTTATATAGTGGTGGATAGTTTAGAAAGCTCTTTCGCATGTATTATTTCATTTGTTTCTGACAACAACAGCAGGAGATAGGTAAGGTGGATTATTTTAACAGTAAATAAATCGTGGCTGTAGAGAGTAGAAGCAAACCCCAAATCTCATACCTATTAAGAATAACAGAGCTGTGTTCTTACCTCTTTCCACAATAACCATACCAGGCTGGCTTCATGTTGTAAGATCTAAATTGGTGTCTGGGGGAAGATAATAAATGCCAAGGAAAGTATATGACATGTTATAGATTTAACCCGAAAATCACTGAAGAGCATTTTGCGAGACGTTTGTTGTGAATTACAGACACTCACATACAAATTATGCAAATAGAATCACCGCTCACTTGTGTTTCTCAAGCACACAGATCTCCTCTTATTTTTCTGTGTATCTTTAGTCTCCAGCCCAGGGCACAACACAATGAATGGGGACCATACAACCGCTTCATATTATAAACTTGACTAACCCAGGAGATGCGCTGTGCCAGGAGGGGAAAGGGCCGTGACAGGGCTCTGACATCCTGGAACGCCTACCTGTGTATTGGAGAGACAGACATGAGCAGGTCGCTAAGGTCCAGTGCAGTGAGTGAGGTCATAGTGGTCTGAGAGTTCAGAGGAGGGCTCGTAACCCAGTCAGCGGTCCAGAAAAGGCCGTAGGGGGGAAAGAGCTGAGCTTTAAGGAGATGTTGGAGTCAGTGAACATATGATTCTTCCATACACTTGATCAGTTACAGAGGCAGCGTTAATGACACCATTGACTCCATCTCTCTATTGGGAAACAGGAAAAACAATGAAGACAGTTATGTTTTCTACATGGCTGTCCTTAAGCAAAAGGAGTACGCCAAATGAGTTTGTTTATAAAACTCTAAATATTACTTGCATTAAATATGAGGGCTAGTGTTTGGGACATGAGCCTCAAATGGCTCTCTTTTTGGCAGACTTTTTAATGTTTTCTTTTTCTGTCATGTCCAATGCCATTATGAATTAGTTTCATTCAGTCGAAGAAGCACAGATACCACCAAGGCCATAGTCAGGTATTCAAGGCATATCTGTCTTTTTGCTTAATTTGGCAGTTTATTTGAAATATATATAATTTGCAGTATATGCCTATGTAATATTCAGGTCACTCTTTTGATAAAAACTGTAGTTTTTCAGCCAAATGGCAGGTCTTTGGGAAGTGAATTTCGTTGAGGAAGATGATAACTAGACCAATTCTGCCTTGCAAGTAACTGTGTAGACTTAACTGGGTTTCAGTAATGATGAATCTGATCAAGATTTCAGGGTTGTTCAACACAGCTGGTTTTTTAAATTTTTAAAATTTTTTCCAACACAAATTTCTTACTTTATTTCTTTAACAATGAAATGGTAATAAAACAATAATTTAGTTGTAACAAAGCTAATGAAGAGGCACTGTGTCAGCTCAAATTAGTTATCTCCTTTAAACAAGAAACAACTACCGTTAGTCTAGTGGTTCTCAATCCTGTCTGCACATGAAAGGAATGGAGAGAAAGGGGACTGGTGCTTAAAAATATAGCTACATCCAAGGCCCACCTCACAACAGTTAAATGACACTCTCTCAAGAGTGGGGCCCAGGCAGAGATTTGTAAAGTGCTGTCAGTGTTGAGAACTACAGGTCTGAAGGAATAGCAATACAAACCATGCCTTCAAAGCAATGCAAAACCAAGAAACTGATCATATGATAAATTTCTTTCCTCTTTTACTGGGAAAAGGGGGAGGAGGCAGGCACTGACCCATTTCTCATTGTTCTTTATCCGTTTTCGATTGCCCACAGTAGAGCTTCACAAACATCAGATATTAGACGTTATGCAAACATGCTACCCAAATTGAAATTCTCCCTACTTTATATTTAGAAAGCTCTTTTAATTAAAACAATACTAGCTTTCAGAAAGAATCCTTCATGTTTTAAATTTGCATAAATGTTCAAGTCAACTATTTGTTCAATTAAGAGTCAATTAAATGTATTAAAAGCATTTTATTAGAAACTTATTATAAAACAATATTTATTTCATGTACCACAAATAAACTTTTTGGTGCAGATGGAGGAATATTTGGGTGTTTCCCACCTCTTTCTAAAACTGTCAGGATTTCTTTTTCTTTCTTTTTTCTTTTTCTTTCTTTCTTTTTTTTTAAATAGGGTCTCAGTCTGTTGCCTGGGTTACAGTGCAGTGGCTCAGTCATAGCTCACTCAGCTCACTGCAGCCTCAAACTCCTGGGCTCAAGCAATCCTCCTACCTCGGTCTCCCAAACTGCTAGGATTACAGGCGTAAGCCCACACCGGGCCTCAGATTTTCTTTTTATAAGATCAATGTCATCAAATTTAGAATCTAAACAAAGCTTTTTTCCTTAAGAATGCATACATAAAATACTTCCCCTACAACTGCACTATATCCTTGACAAATCCCTATTGGGAGGTTCGGTATCAGCGCAGGTATTGTCGAAACCACCTTTCCTCCTTTTTCAGGTTTGGAAATGATATCACATCAAGTATGGAAAATGACTTTTTCCTTAAGAATATAGGAATTCACTTAGAGATGTCTCCTAAAATTCAGTGAATCCCACTCATTCAGCTCCTTATGCCAGGACTCCATGTCCCTCCCAGCCACGTCATTCTTGCGCTGATTTCAGTTACATCTTCAATGTCTGCCAGATCGGCAGGTGGTAAAGGATGCCTCGGTGGAAGGTGTTACACCTACCGCCAGCATCCTTCACTGCGCTGGCGCGGTGGGGCCCCCCCAGTCCCCCAGCCCCTCTGGCTGGGGCAGCGGCGGCAGCTCGCTCTCCAGGCCGCGGCCCTCACGCTCCTCGCCGCCGGGGGCGCTGCTGTCCCCGCTGTGCCCTGACCTGCGGTGCGCAGCTGTAGATTTTGCGCTTTGGGTGCAACCCGGGGACACCGAGAGGCTGCCCAGATTGCGAGGGCCCCGGCGGCGGCTCCGGGGTGAAGTCACAGAGCAGGAGCCGCTTCCAAGGCACGCGGAACGTCACGGGCGGGTCGCACACCGCTGGGCCGTGGGCCCGAGGCTCTGGCGAGCCAGCCGGGCGCGGGAGACCGAGTGCAGAGTTGCGGGGGTGGAGCGAGGCCGGGCTCCAGTGAGGCTGTGACAGGACCGTGGGGCGGATGCAGGGCAGGGCCGAGGTGCCACCTCTGTTTCTATTTTCTTTAAAAGCTCCCAGTGAAGAAAATGGCCAGAGTTTAGCCAATCGGAACGATGGTTCCAGGTGAGGCACCATTCGGAGAGAACAGGCTGGCAGCTCAGCGCAGGCCTTTACGTTAGTTAGTGCTGCGGTCCCCACCCCCCGGGGCTGCCAACTGGTCCCAGACGCTGGCCTGTTAGGAACCGGCCGCAGAGCAGGGGATGAGCGGCGGGCCAGGGAGCCAAGCTTCGTCTGTATTTACAGCCGCTCCCCATCGCTCACATCACCGCCTAAGCTCCGCCTCCTGTCAGATCAGCAGCAGCATCAGATTCTCTTAAGGGCGCTAACCCTGCTGTAAACTGCGCATGCCAGGGATCTAGGTTGGGTGCTCCTTATGAGAATAAATGTAATGTGCCTAAATCATCCTGAAACCATGTGTTCTTAGGCGAGGGTAGGCTACACCTGTGCAGAGGGTCTGCTGAGGGCAGCTGCTACAGGACTGAGCTGAGCGGTGGTACCAGAGGTTGTGCGGTGCTGGGAGGTGTGGAAATGCCAGCCCAGCTAGGGTGGGAAGATCTCACTAAGTACATGAGCATTCAGTCAAGACCTGAGAAGGGCCAGTCTCTAGAAGGACCATGGCCTAGAGCAAAAGTCTCTCTAGAACTAAAGACAAACCGAAATAGACCCACCCTAACAAAGAATAAAACCATGTGCGACAGAATCAAAGGAGTCTGGTAAGTTAGCTGCCAGGCAGAACAAAACTCACAGCCTGTTAAAGGAAGACAATGTAATAAAAACTCCCTACAATGTGTCATCCACAATATTGAGCTCCCGCACACAAAAATAAGACAGTCAAAGAAGCAGGACCCATAATCAAGGAAAAAATAATCAATAGAAATGGGTATCACAATGCCCCAGATGTTGGAATTAGCAGATAAGAAATTTTAAAAGCTATTAACATGTTCTAGCACTTCTAGAAAAAAGATGAATACAATGAGTAACAGGTAGGAAGCACAACAGAGAAATAAAAACCATATTAAAAAAAGAACCTAATAGAAATGTCAGATCCAAAAAATAAAACCTATAAAATGGAAAATTTATTAGATGGGTTTTACAGCAGATTAGAGACTGATCAATAGGTATTATTCAATCTGAAGAACAGAGAGGAAAAAAAATTTTTTTTAAATGGGCAGAGTTTCAGTAATCTGTGGGACTACACCAAGCAGTATAGAATATGTATAACTGAATTTTCAGAAGGAGAAGGGGGAGCGATTAAAGAGGAAAAACACTGAAAAAATAATGGGCAGAGACATCTTGAATTTGACTTTGAAAGAGCAACCTGCAGACCCAAGAAGCTCAGTGAAGCCCAGACAAAATAAACACAAGGAAAACCACACCTGAGCACATCATAGTCAAACAACTGAAAATGAAAGATAGAGGAAACATTAAAAGCAGCTAGTAAAGATACATGTTACCTACAGGGGACAGGGATATGAATGATAGTTAGCTTGGTCAGAAATGAATGGAAGCCAGAAGGCAGTGGAATGATATTTTTATAAAGTGCTATGAAAAAAAAAAAAAAACCAACCTGTCAACCCAGAATTCTATATCTAGAGAAAATATCATTTAAACAAGATGGAAACTTGGCTCTCCAAGAGAGAATTAAGATTATGCCAATGGTTAATATGTAGATAAATACGAAAGACTATTCTTTTGTTATTTTAAAACTTTTTTATTATTAGATGTTCAGTTTGATGAGCTTCGGCTATAAATACATCTATGTAATCACCACCCAAAACAGGATATAGGACATTTGCATCACTCTGGAAAGTCACCTCATGCCTTTTGCAATCTATTCTCCTACCTCTAAAGCAGCTACTTTCTTATTTCTATCACCATAAGTTAGTTTTATCTGTTCTTGGATTTCATATAAATAGATTCCAGCAATGTATACTCTTTTATGTCTGGATGCTTTTCCTCCACATAAAGAGATTCATCCACACTGCTGAGGGTCTCACTAGCTTATTCCTCTTTGTGTTGATTAGTGTCCATTTGCACAAGTAAGTGTATACCACAATCAGTTAACCATTCTTCTGATGATGGACATGTGGGTTGTTTCCAATTTTTGCCATTGTAAATAAGGCTGTTGTGAATATCCTTATACAAATCTTTTTGTGGACATAGACATTTTCATCTCTCTCAGGTAAATCCCTACATGTAGAATTTCATGGCCATAGGATAGATGTGACTTTAACTTAAGGAGAAAATGCCAACCAGTTCTTGAAAATGGTTGTACCATTTTGCACTCTCCCCAACAATGTTTGAGGGTTCCACTTTCTCCACCACCTTGCTTGACAATTACTTTGTCAGTAATTTTGTTGTTTTAGCCATTCTAGTAGATGTGAAAAGAGTATCTCATTATTGTATCAATTTGCATTTTCCTGATCACTAAAGATGTCAAACACTTTTTATGTGGTAATTGGCTGTTTGTATACCTTCTTTTCTGAAGTGTCTATGGGCCATTTTCTATTGAGCTATTTGTCTGTTTACTGAATGGCACCTGTCCCCTTCACCTGGCACGCAGGGTGTCTCAGGCTTGCCCTAGGTTGCACCTGGCTCACTTCAGCCCTTTGTGTTTGTGCCCCATCTTCTAAATTCCAGCACTGACTCAGAATGGCCTAAGTCTACAGTCATGAAATGGAAAAATAGGATGGAAATCTATTGCTAAGAAAAAAGTATTTTAAGAGTACTGTTCTTAGGATAATTTTGAATGCCTATTCTGCGTAAAACTATTCTAGGTGTCTTATTCAGGGATGAGTAAGCTATAATCCATGAATGCAAAGAATTTATAATCAGGTGGGAAAACACACATGCCAGCAAACGACTATAACATAAAATGAAGTAACTGCTCTCTCCTTAAAGTATTCGTTTGCTCTAGATACTGTCCTAAGCCCTCATTCCTTCACACTTTCCATGATCTCTCTGCTGATCTCATCTCTCCCTGCAGCTTTAACTACCACCTATAAACCGCTCCCTCCTAAATCCATGTCCCTAACCCTAATCTCTCTCTTGAGCTCACCTGTTGGTGAACCACAGGCAGTACAACTCTTTGTGGTCAAACAGTTTTGTTTCCACCCAACGCATACTCCCCACCTCAAAGCAAAACAGAATAAAACAAATCTCTGCCTCACCTCCTGAGTCGTCATGTGCCTAAATTAGTTCAAGTGCAAGCTAAAATTCCATAACAAAGAGACCCCCAAATACAATGGAATAAATAAGATAGAGGGAATTTTCCTTGCATTTAATTGGCCAAAGATGAGAGGCCCAGGGACGGCTGTGTGTCTCCGCTCCACTATCCCATGGCTCCTGTCCCCATCTGGTTGAGGCTGGTGCCCACCAAGAGCATATTTCAACCTGAGAGAAAGGAAAAGAGAAAGGAAAGGACCAGAAACTTCCCTATAATAACAGGATCTAGAAGTTGCACATGTCACCTCTTTACATCCCTTTGACTCAGAGTCACATGGCCATACAAGCTTGCAGCCAGGGAGGCTGGAAAATGGAGCCTCTAGCAGGAAAGCCATTTCCATTAAAACTTGGAGAGGACTGTTCATAGAAGTAAGAGAGAGAGATGGGGACACTTTACAGGCTCAACCACAACTTTTTAGCCCCGTCATGGACACATGACAATTCACAGAGTAACCTCGTCCCTGATCTGGGAGTCGTAATTGATGCCATCCCCCACTTCATACTTTATATCCAGTAAGTCACCAGGTCCTGTTAATTATAATTTGGAAGTGTGTCCTAACTCTGCTTTCTTCTCCTCATTCCTATAGTGACTCAGTCTCTCCTTTTGCAAAACCTTCCACAGTAGGCCCTTTTCCCTCACCCATACCCCTAAGTCCCTCCTCCCCACTGCTACCACTGGGGATGTATTTGAAATGCAAATCTGATTTCACCTCCCTTAAAAACCCATCAGTTTGCTGCCAGCAGGAGCAGCAGTTCTCTAGCTGGATGGTAGGGTGGGAGGGAAATCTTACTTTTTGCTGCATTCCCTTTCACAGCGCTTGACTTTTTTTTTTTTTTTTTTTTGATGTACAAAAAATACAAATCAAAGCACAATGATGAAGAAAGATCCTCCGTCATTCGTAGCTTAGCCAGGATTTGAGCTGTTTAGCACAGCGTCCTGAGACTGCTGTTTTCCCCTCCCAGGCTCAGCTCCTGCTACGCCCATAGCCACATCCCCCCCAGAAGTTCTGGCAACTTCCCTCGCCTCTTCCTGGACTGTCCTCTCCTCTCCTCACTCCTCCAACCGCCCCAGGGTTTCTGGACTCCAGGGCACCATTGGCTCTGTCACGCCCTACCTGGGCCATTGCTCCTTCCGGAACTCCTGCTCCGTAGCCCTTCTCCACTTCTGTGCTTCCACCGCACGCTAGCGTAGCACTCTCTGCTGTGAGGAGGGAGAGAAATGGAGGGTAAGAAGCTAGAGAACAGAAGAGAGAGGGCTGTGCTTTTGTGCGGTTTGAGTTCTCTTGGCAAAGTTGGGAGAGACCCGACCATTTGCAGAGGTTGTGTTCTGCCTGTGAGCAGAACCCCTGGTGCGAGAGGAAATCCGCAGGAAGTGAGGCTCAGAAGAAGCTGAGAGGGTATGGTAGGCTGAACGATGTCCCCAACCACGTCCCCATCCTGGTCCCCAGACCCCGTGAGTGTGTCACTTCTCGTGGTCAGGGGACTTCATAGATGTGATCAAGTTAAGGATCCTGAGGTGGGGAGACTCTCTTTTTGGGCCCAGTGGAATCATGGGGACCTTATAAGAGGGACGCGTAGGCTCAGAGTTGGAGGAGGACACGCGAGGAAGGAAGCAGAGGGCAGGGAGAGACTGGCAGATGCTGCGCTCCCGTCCCTGAGCATGGAGGAGCACGAGTGGCTTCTAGAAGCCGGGAAAGGCCAGGAAACGGATTCTGGCCAGAGCCTCCCGCAGCAGCGCAGCCCCACCACCACCTCGATGTGAGCCTGGTGAGACCCGTTTCAGACTTCTGGCCCCCAGAACTGAGAGGCAATATGTCGGAGTCGTGTTACACTGCTAAGTTTGTGGGAATTTGTTACAGCAGCCCCAGGAGATGCACACAAGAGTGCAGAAAGTAGTGCTCATGGAATATCACCCTGAACAAGCCCTTCCTCCAGGTGGAAGGTTTTCTTGAAGTTTCACAATGAGGAACAGGAGAGCTTCATGCCTTTTCTCAGTGAAGTAGATGCCAAGGCCGTGTGCCCCGTTAGGGCATTTCACAGACGAGGAAGTTGAGGCCCACTTAGGTGACTCGCCCCAGGTCACACAGCCACTCAAGGCCAGAGGCTGATTCAGGCCTGAGCCCACACTCGTGACCACCTCTTCCCAGCAAAGAAAGGAGAGCTTACAAAGTGGTAGGCGTTGGCTGGTGGAGACGGCCACGTTGGAGCCATTGCTGGGGACTCTGAAGGTCAGTGGCCGCCTTGGTGGAGGGTTGGGGTAGGTCATGGCTGCTGGCTCTGCACAGGCCTGAAGGCCATGGTGTTGAACAGGCCTTCCCTTGGGTGGCAAAGATGCTTCTGAGGAGGTGGGAACAGGTGTGGAGAGGATGTCTGTGAGCAGGTGCCGCATCGTGGGGTGCGGGAGGGCAGGAGGGTGTCCCTGCATGACTCTAACAAGAAGTGTCCAGGATGGGAATCCAAAGGCAGGAGCCTCAGTGGAAATTCAGTATCCTGAGACTCAAGCTAGCCTGGAGGGCGCAGCCTCAGGGTCAAGTCTGAACACATAGGCTCTGGGGCAGGACTGGGAGCTCAAGCCAGGTGAGAGAGAACAGGTGGGTCAAGAACTCAGACAGTAAGAGGTTAGAGGGCAGGTCTGGGTAATCGGTGATGGGAAACCGTGTGCTCACTGCTCTTCTTGAAGCAGCCTTCCCCATGTGAGCGGTAAAGGCTGTTGGTCCTGTGCACACCAGAGTAGGCAGGGCTCCGTGGGCCCAGCTCTGACTACTGAGCTTAGGGCCTTGGTGTGCAACGGGTGGTCCCCAGACCAGTGGGTCAGCATCACCTGGGGGCTTGTTTGAAATGCAGACTCTGATTCCACCCCAGCTAATTCACAACCTGATTTAGTGTCTGCATTTTAACAAGCTCCTCTGATCATTTGTGCTGCAGTTTAGGAAGCACTGTCTTTGCTTATAACAGCAGTTCTCGAAGTGTGGTCTCTGGACCAGCAGCATCAGCAGGACTTGGGAACTTGTTAGAAATGCAGATTCTCAGGCGAGAAGCTCTGGGCGCAGGTCCGGCGATGTGTGTGTTAACACGCCCTGCTTGCGCTGTGTGTGATTCTAATGCATGCTTGAACTCCAGAAGCACTGGCTTAGGACAGAATGACGTGGCGGTCACGAGCATGGACTTGAGATTCCCGCAGATTTAGGTGGACTTGGTCCTGCTGCTCAATTCCCTCTTCTGTAAAATGGGAACATGAAGCAGGAATTGTGCCAACTTCACAGAGTTGTTGTGAAGCTCAACAATTCTCGCCACACAGAGCACTCAGTAGAGCATCCCGCACACAGTGAGCACCCAGACAGTGAAAGCTCAGCTAATGTGGCTTGATTAGCAGAGGCTGGGCACGGCACTAAGCACGTGCTGTGCGTTATCCCATTTAAACCTCTCACTGGCCCTAGGAGGTAAGTCCTAGTGCCCGCCCCATTGTACAGGTAGGAAACCGAGGCTTAAAGGGGCTAATTCCCTGCACTGGAGCATCAGCTGATTAGCTGCAAGCAGGGCCACACCCAGGTGTGTTGGACATGACAGCCCGTGCTCTTGGGCACCGTGCTTTACTCATCGCAGCTCTGGGAGAAACGCCACAGCTGAAGGTGTCCCGTTACTACATTTCACATCTGGTAATCAGGTAGGCTGCCCTAAAAGTTGTTGTAATCTTTGCGTTCTGTTTCTCTGGCCCTGTTTAGGATTGCATGTCCAGCCCTATTTCCTGCCCTGAAGAGGGGGACAGGGTGTGTCGTCATCTGGTCTCAGTTTGTGTTTGTTTTTCATTTGGCCACTCTTTCTAGCCTCACGTTCACAAACTCTTCAGTCACTGCTCCTTGCACTTGGCCGCCAGGGACCTCCATGAGGGGCAGCCTCGAGCCAGCCAGCCGCAGTGCTGGGGCCTCACGAACACACACACATTTAATCCTGCTCTCCGCTCCATAAGGCAGCGTTACCTTCGTTTTCCAGGTGAAGGCTGCTTCTCTAAATGCCCACTCTGTCTTAGTGACTAAGTTAGAACAGTCTGCGTGTTGGCAGGAAGCCGGGGCTCCACTGAGAAACACCCGCTACTGCAGATGCAATGATTCCCATGAAAGATGTTCTATTCTAGATGCATCCCAGGAGAAGACAGTTACCAATGAAATGAGATTCACCCCTGCAGTGGGGACGCAAACCCGCTGGCCAGGACACCCAGCATCTGAAGGTGGGGTGGCTCCAGGTATCCTGAAAGGGGTGTGGCTCTCCCATGCCACTGTCTCAGACAGGCCTGTTCCCCTCCCTGGGAGGAGACCACTTGCCACCTATTCCTCAGCAGACCAAGGACTCTGCAGGAAGTGATTTCCCGGCTTTTGTCCAAGTCAGTGCGGATTTATGGAAATGTGCCACATGCTTGGCCTTGTGCTAAATGATGGGCATTCGTAGATGAAGGCAGCCCAGCTGAGGTCTAGCCAGGGTGTTGGATGGACATTTCTATTAGTCATAATTACAAACACACTCTTGGGCTATTGTTGGTTGTCTAAAGACCTTGCTTCTTCTGTGTCTGTGCCTATAAATTAAAGGGTGGAGACAATCCAAGGTGATCTGCTTTGTTCCTTGGAATCCATTTGATGTACTTGGAAGTAATGGGGTGAGGTGAGGAGGAGTTGGTGGGGAAATTCATGCCTTTCATGCTTAAAATTAGGTTCTACAGATTTAAAACATTAATCCTTCATTCCCATGCAAAATTAAAGGCAGAAAATCCATGAACAACAAATACAGACAACCATAGGCTTAGATAAACCTCAGAGAGGTATCTCCCATATCCCATGAAGAACACAGACTTCCCAGCCAGGGTATGCTTTGTGTTCAACAACCTGAAAAAAGGAATGAAAACTTTGACCCTATTACCACCAAATGAATTAAAATATGTTATTCATTAGCCACGTGGTCTACACACCTAGGAGCAACAAAGGGTAACGGGGCCCCCAGAACCATGGGAGAGAGGACCAAGGTTGCCACATACTGTGGAAGGGGCCTCTCCGAGCTGTGAAGCTACTAAATGATGAGGTCACAGGAATTCATTCTTTAGAACTCTGTAGGCCAAAGTCTACACAGTGAAGAGGGGTCCTGAACTTAAACATTTACCTCTATTTAAACATTTTTCAGTAATTTATTAAAAGCTCTTTCTAAAAGGGATATTCAATATGGAGATAATTTACTTGTACAATTTATGTAACAAATATTAATTTAAGATAAAATTAAAGGGTCATCTTTCAATGCCACTTTGCACAGGAAAAAGAAAAATTCAAATTAGTAAATGCTCAAGCACTGTAATCACAGGCGCCCTTTCCAACGCCCCGGCCTTCGGCGTGGCCCCGGCGCAGAGTATCACAGGAGCTGGTGCCATGGAGATGCTTCAAAACTCTGCAAGCCCAAATTAACCTGGAGGAAAGGAAGAAACAAACTCTGTGAAACCATTTCCCCATAAAGCCATTTCCTGGCTATGAGCAGTAGCGTTATTAGTTCTCATGTGGACAGCATAAAAAAAAAAACAAAAAAACTCATAATTATAACTACCTGCTCAAATCCATTTCCCCTTTCCTCCTTTTCCCCCATAAATCATTCTTGTATGTTTCTCCTCTCAGACCAAGTTATACCTTGCACTTATATTCACACAGAAGATTGGTCACTATCCATTTGTTGAACTGCTCATCCTTTGTCTTAAAGAATACATGAAATGTAGAAAGTATTTATTACTAAAAAAGAACTTTAAACTAATTGGGATTTTTGTATCTGTTTTTCCTTATATTTCTTGTTTCCCTTCATCCAAAGCATATGGCAGGATGAGAGCATTAATGAGATTTGGAACATGTGGATTGAATCCTGGCTCCCTCTCTTTTGGGCTGTGTCACCTTAGGCAAGTCACTGAACCACTCTAAGCTTCTGTTTCCTCTTCTATCAAATCAGAGCAAAAATGCCTGCTTCACCCAGCTTTGCGATTTGCCGCGAAGGTTAAACAGATTAATATTGTGTGTTAAAGAACGTTATAAACTATAAAGCACATACAAATGTCAAGCATTAATATTACTATGAATATGACTATTACTATGAATTTCTCATGTCATCGGGGAATGAGCGGTTCTGCAAAAGGGTGTTTTCCCCGTAATTGAAGCTTATCTCTTTTGGTCTGTGGTCCCCAATCCTCCAGTACTGGTCTGTGGCCTGTTAGGAACTGGGCTGCACAGCAGGAGGTAAGTGGCAAATGAGCGAGCCAGGCTTCATCTGTATTTACAGCCGCTTCCCATCGCTCACATCACTGCCTGAGCTCCACCTCCGGTCAGATCAGCAGCAGCATTAGATTCTCACAGGAGCTCGAACCCTACTGTAAACTGCGCATGCGAGGGATCTAGGTTGTGGCTCCTTATGAGAATCTAATGCCTGATGATTTGAGGTGGAGCTGAGATGGTGATGCTAGTGCTGAGGAATGGCTGCAAATACAGATTATCATTAGCAGAGAGGATTGTATAATTATTTCATTATATATTACAATGTAATAATAATAGAAATAAAGTGCACGATAAATGTAATGAGATTGAATCATCCCGAAACCATACCCCATCCCTCGGTCCGTGGAAAAATTGTCTTCCATGAATCCAGTCTCTGGTGCTAAAAAGGTTGGGGACCGCTGCTTTAGGAGTCCATTTTGAAGGGAAATCATAATAAAAATGGTATACCCTTTCCTGTCTTCTTTAACAGAAGGCAGTGGAAGTAATGTAAACTCTTCTGGGTGACCCAGGCATCATTACGATACCCATAGAAATGTGGAATGCGAGGGCTGAGCACCCAAGGCACCCTGCCTGCTCATCTGACAGACGAGGAAGTTTGGACCCTGAGGCCCAGGGGCTTGCTGAGGCTCCCACAGCTGGTGTGGACAGGGCCAGAATAGGGGCGGCCAGAGACTGTGTCCTCCCCTCCCGCCTCACCGTACCGACGTCTGCCTTCGTCCCTTCTCCTCCCCTCTCCTCTGACCACTTCCGCTCCTGGACTTTCACTTTTTCTACCCACCCCTTCGAATCTCTTCTTATCTGGAAACTGATCTTCAGGATTCAGTGAGCAGTCAGTTAGTTTAGCAAGAAGCAAGGGGTGGCACTTCTGACATGGACTTGGGGATGTTGAGACCTCTGCAGTCATCCCGTTTAGGGGGCTGTGTCCCTGAAGTTCGACTCACAGGCAAGTAGACCGTCAGTGAACTCTAAAATGCCACCTTGATAACTTGTCTTTCTGTGTCTGTTACATAGCATCCCAAACTCCTAACGGCTAGAAAACACTCTTCAATTTTCTGTAGCCAAATCTCACGTTTCCTTCCACAAACCGTGTACAGACCCTCAGGGAAAAACACAACTGTCAACCTTCTCTGACATCACTCGGGGATTTAACGACTAGAGTTTCTCCTGAGGCCTCACGCTTTTAAGACTTCAATACTCATAAAATAGACTGCAGCATGTGAACCAGGTGATATAGATTATCATCATTAATCATTAAAGTGTCACAGGGCTTATCAAAACTCAGCAGTCCTGAATCTCATATTTTTCCTGCTAGTTGACAATGTCCAACATCCAGGGAGGCCCCTCCTGAGCATCGCAGACCAGAGGGGAATTCCCCCATAACATCTGTGAACCATGGGCCGGCACGTGGATGCGAATGAGCCTGTTAATTCAGTAAAGACTTGCGTAGTGCCCAATGTGTGGTGGCCATCCCTGCCAGACTCCCCCAGGGTTCCCATCTCCTTACCTGCCACCTCCACCAATGGCCCGAGTCATTCTCGATTCCTGTCTTTCCCTCATCTCCCTCATCCAATCCATGAGCAGGTCGTCTTTGCCTCCCAAGTGCATCCCAGATTAGTCCCTCCCTCCCCATGCGATAGCCCGAGTCCAACTCACCATTACGTCTTGCTGCCTCGACTCCAAATCATCCCCTCACTGACCTCCTTGCCTCTGTCCTGGCCTCCTGCAGTCTGTGCTGCATGCAACTACCTGAGGGACGTAAAAGCCGAATTTGTTCCTGTTATCCCCTGTGTGAGACTCCCAGGGGACTGTCCACTGTTACCAGCATATAACCCTAACTCTTTCCAGGGACCACAGGCCCTGCACGATTGGTCCTTGCCTTTCTCTGGAACTTCACCTCCCTCCCCTCTCTCCTCCGGAATACTTGAGCCCCACTGGGTGTCTTTCTGTCCCTGAGTATGTCAGAGTTATTCCCACCTCGGGACTTTGACACTTGCCACCCCTTCTGCTCGGGACTCCCTTCCCCCACGTCTCTGCACACTCCCTCTTTCTCATCACTCAGGTCTGTGCGAGTGGCATCTTCTCCAAGTGCCTTCCCTCTCCAGCCTGGCCAACGGAGCCTTCTCCTTTCCCCAGTCCTTCCTTAGCATTTCCCCTATTTTAATTTCTTTACCTTAATTATTTAAAGTTTTTGCTATCTGAAATTTTGCTATTAAATTTTTCCCTCCTTTGTCTGCCATGACAGCATCTGTTCTCCACCACGCCTAGAACGATGCTTGGCACACAGCAGGTGCCCCACAAGGTCCGTGGCTGTTTATTGACTGTTGCCTATCTGACTCAGACACGAAAATGGGTATGGCACTGCCCTTGCCCACTGTGCGGGAGACAGATAGGTGCAGAGATGTATTGCAATTCAAAACGGGGTGCTTTCAGGAATCTGTGTCAAAGCATTGCCACACTTGTGCAGAGTGGAGGCTTCCACCCGAGGGCGGAGGGAAAGGGAGAGGCCTGGGTGGTGCTCCGGCCTCACTCTGTGGGCCTGCCCCTCTCCTGCCTTACCTAGATTCTTAGTTCCTCTTCCTGAGCCCCGCTGGATCTCTGCAAATGTATTAGGCTACCTACCAGTAGGGTTACCCACCCAGGTGAGACAAGTGCTTGGCAGCCAGGAGGCGCTCTGCAGATGCTAGCTGATCTTTTCACAGTGCCAGCTCCTGTCTGGCCACCAGGCCCTGGGAATGCTGTGCGGACCTGCAGAGATGGCAAGAGAGCCAGTGACTCTCTGTGCTTTTTCACTCTCCTTCCCACTGTTGGTCTATGAACTTTTTTTTTTTTGAGACAGAGTCTCACTCTGTTGCCTGGCTAAAGTGCTGTGGCGTCAGCCTAGCTCATAGCAACCTCAAACTCCTGGGCTTAAGTGATCCTCCTGCCTCAGCCTCCCGAGTAGCTGGGACTACAGGCATGCGCCACCATGCCCGGCTAATTTTTTCTGTATATTTTTAGCTGTCCAATTAATTTCTTTCTATTTTTGGTAGAGATGGGGGCCTCGCTCTGGCTCAGTCTGGTCTCGAACTCCTGAGCTCAAATGATCCACCCGCCTCGGCCTCCCAGAGTGCTAGGATTACAGGCATGAGCCACTGAGCCCGGCCTGGTCTATGAACTGTCATCCTTCATTTTCAGCCACTCCTTTTCTCTCCTCTTAACATTTTCAAAAAGAAGGCTTTAGAGAAAGAGAGAGTAGGGCGTACAGGGCAGTGTGTCTGGGATGCCAGGCGGTCCTGTCCGTGCCACTGATCCCGAGCACCTCGCAGATGTTCCTGTGATCTAGCACCTTTGGACAGAGACATTCGCCACCAGAGGGCAGTTTTCAGGCAGCATCGCTCCCCCTGGTGGTCACAGATTTGTTACAGGATCTCTGCCACCAAAAGGAAAAGAAAAAATATGCTTCACTGCATAAAGATACTCATAATATGTAATTCCACTCCCAGGAATTTATCATAATAAGGAAAAGCAAAATTATATATGCATGAACACGTCCACTGCATTATCTGTAATGTTGAATCTTGGAACAAACCAGAGGTCTGACAGTAAGGGGATGTAAGTAATGTTACATCAGCATGAGAATATAAGGTAGCCATAAAAATGTCAGGTAGGAAGACATGGGAAATTACTAACAGAACATTAAGAATTCACACTGCTACAACACTCTGAAGGTATTACACAATCGAAAATTTCGTTTTCTTTGTATAGTAAGATTATGGATAATTTTTAAATTAAATTTTTTTCCTTGATGGTAATTTTGTCTTTTCAATTACTCTCCATCTCCTAAAGAAACAACTTAATTTTTCATCTAATCATGGCATTGCCTTCCATCAGTATGTAATGATAGTAACTTTTATAATCACAACCTGTACATATATTCTATATACTGTATGTGTATATCTAATGTATATGTGTACATATATATTATGTATATATTTATATAATAACATGTATATATATACTGTGTGTGTATATATATACACACACACATATACATATGCACACACTGTATACACACACACACACACACACACGTTTCTTTTTTTTTTTTAAGAGACAAGGTCTCCCTCTGTCACCCAGGCTGGAGTGCAGTGGCACAGTCATAGCTCACTGTAACCTTGAACTACTGGGCTCAAGGGAGCCTCCTGCCTCAACCTCCCAAGTAGCTGGGACTACAGGTGCGAGTCACAAAGCTAATCTTTTAAAAAAAAAATTTTGTAGAGATGGGTCTCGCTCTGTTGCCCAGGCAGGTCTCTAACTCCTGGCTTCAAGCAATCCTCCCACTTTGGCCTCCCAGAGTGCTGGAATTACAGGTGTGGGGCACTGCACCTGGCCCACAGATTATTGTTTCATCATATTTTGATGATTTATTTTATAACTGTTATTAAATCTAAAGCACTCCCTATTGCATGAAAGGCAGCATATTATTCCTTATGATTTTATCATGAGCTACAGAGCCAGATAGTTTTCTTCTGTTTAAGTCTAGGGCTATAATCACCTATCTTCGCTACCTCTTTGGAAAAGCAATGAAAAGTTACAATTAGTCTAGAGACACTTGGGACAGTTGTTGAAAGCAAATTGATTTTACTCACTGTGGATTCTCCTACTCACTTGATTTATGGGCTGTGGTTGAAATTAAGCTAGTCTTACAAATGGTTCCAACAGCAATTTTATGCTGCTACTGTCTGAAGGATCATACTACATCTTAATGGTTTACACTCATAAATTGGTCATATTAAAAATGTCTGAGGGTGTTCCAAATGCAGCTTTAATAATATTTTGGGTACTTTAATATTGTACATGGGTATTATTCGTTATCAATAAAGACCAATTATTTAAAACCGTACAACAGAATCTGGTCCTCCTGCTGCTTTTCAAATTCACACTTATAACTTAGAAGTCTTATATTCTCTTGGCCAATCATAATCGTATTATTTGAAAATTTATTTTCTCAGCTTCCTAGTTTCTAGAGATTTATTATGGTGGTATTTGCCTTTCACTTTATAAAATGCCAAATGTTTTCACATGAATAGAAATAAAGAAAGAAATAATGAAAGTAAGATTCCAGATGTTGTCTAATGCTATTAAATTAGCTTACATTAATCTCTGTTTGCAAAATACCCAAACAGATACATTTTAGAAGATTTACCAGAGGCGAGAGGCTATTTATTTCTTTAGGGACTCCATTATGAGAGCGCTTTCCCCTGGTGCCCAGCTGCTCTTATTATCCAATATCTTCTGCAGGCCTGGGGCTTACAGCAGAGGGTCACTGGAAGAATGTAAGTATCGCCCCATATATAATAGCAATTGGGAATTTGGGGATTGGAGCTGTATGTGCAAAAAGTGATTACTTTTCCACTTCATAGACTGCAAAACTGAGGCCTACCCAGTTAGTGATTTATTTAAGGCAACAGTGCAGTCGGAAGCACTAGAATGAAGAGCAATCTCTGAGCCCCCACCAGAGTGCCAGCTCCATGAATCATCCTGCCACTGACGTGAATAAAACTGCAAGTGAGATAGAAAAGTCTGACCACTGGTTACCAGAACTTTTTAAAACTTTTTAAAACCCAGTCTTCTTTTTAATTATGATAGTAATTTTTTGCTTGTAAAGCATGCAAACAAATAATAGGGATTGCATCTAACAGATGTTCAGTGTACAGGTGTTTAGTGTGCAGTGAATCCTGTAACTTGACACCCAACCTCACAAAGGAGAAGGGATGGAAATATATAATAGATACATTTTTATTACAAACGTAATTATGCAATCATACTGTTTCTGCATCTTGCCTTTTTTGGTTCAACGATATATTACAGATATCATTCCATAATATCACAAAAAGATTCATCTTATATTTAATGGTTACCTATACCCCATTGTATATAGGATTTATCCTATATGTATATTGGATTTACCATCATTTATTTAGCTAGCCCCCTCCTGGTTCCCTAAGGCAAATCATGCATAGTGGTCACCTTTGACCCAGTTTTTTTGTGCACTTGTGAAATTGTTACAGTAAAAGGCGTATGTCATTTAATATTTTTCACCAATGTAACTGATTTGTTTTTACTCACTTCTTTACCTTTTTGTCTGTATTATTCCATCTACACAATCAGTATAGTCGACTTAATTGCCTTAATTACCTGGAGTTAAAGCTACTGATGTTAGCATATAATACACTTTTTCCCGTGAAAAATAATACTTTGTAAAGACAAGATAAATGATTAGCATTTTTTATTATTTATATTTGAGTGTTATGTGCTCAATGTATCTCTAGTTAAGAAACTGTAAGAATTATTCTCAGGTTCCAGTAGGTTCCACAGACAGTCATGCACTGCCTAATGACGCTTCAGTCAATCACAGACCTCATCTATGAATATGGTCCTGTAAGATTTTAATGGGGCTGAAAAATTTCTATTGCTTAGTGACATCATAGCTTCATAGTGCAATGCTTCACCCACTGTTCATGGTGATGCTGGTATAAACAAACCTATTGTGCTGCCAGTTGTATAAAAGTATAACACAAACAATTATATATAGTATATAATACTTGATAATGATAATGAATGACTATGTTACTGGTTTATGTATTTACCATACTATGCTTTTTATAGTTTACTGTACTCCTTCTGTTTATTATGAAACAAAAGTTAACTGCATAACAGCCTCAGGCAGGTCCTTCAGGAGGGATTCCAGAAGGTGGCATTGCTGTCATAGGAGATGACAGCTCCATGTGTGTTATTGTCCCTGAAGACCATCCAGTGGGACAAGATGTGGAGATGGGAGACAGAGATATTGATGATCCTGACCCTGCATAGGCCTAGTCTAATGTGTGTACTTGTCTTGGTTTTTAACAAAAAAAAATTTTAAAAGAAAAAAATACAAAAAAATTTTAAAAATAGAAAAAAGCTTATAGAATAAGAATACAAAGAAAAAATATTTTTGGATAGCTATACAATGTGTTTGTATTTTAAGCTAAGTGTTATTAAGGAGTCAAAAAGTTAAAAAGCTGAAAAGTTTATGAAGGTAAGTTACAGTAAGCAAAGATTAATTTATCATGGAAGCAAGAAAACAATTTTTGTAAGTTTAGTGTAGTCTAAGTGTACAGTGTTTACAGAGTCTACAGTAGTGTACAGCAACGTCCTAGGCCTTCACACTCACTCACCACTCACTCACACACCCAGGGCAGCTTTCAGTCCCCTACACAGGTGCACCTTTTGTGTATCTTTTATGCTGTGGTTGTACTGTACCTCTTCTACTACCATTGTGTTCCAGTGGCCTACGGTATTCCATACAGTCACATGCTGTACAGGTGTGTAGGCCAGGAGCGATAGGCTGTACCATACGGCCTAGGTGTGTAGTGGGCTGTCCCATCTAGGTTTGTGTAAGTGCACTCTGTGATATTTGCACAATGACAAAATTGCCTAATGACTCATTTCTCAAAACACGTCCCCATGATTAAGTGATGTCTGACTGTGTATCTGTATGTGTAAATATCTGTGTGTGTGTGTAAATATAAAACAGCGCAGTGGTGGGGTTTTCATTTTTGTTTTATTTTGCCAGAATTTGCTTTTACCATTATTACATAGGGTTTTAACATCAGAATATGAACTTTCCTTCTATAAAAACATCTAAATTTATTCTCTGTGATATCTTCCGTCACGCTATTTTTTTAAAGTCTTCTTCCCTTTTTTTGGTAAAAAACTATATTGAGATATAATTGCCAAACCATACAATTCACCCATTTAAACTGTACAATTCAGTGGTTTTCAGTATATTCACAGAGTTGTTTAACTGTCGCTACAATATTCTTTAGAATATTTTCATCACCCCAAAAACAAACCTGCATTCTTTAGCTGCCACCCATGTCATTTACATTTTGAAAGATATCTTTGCCCTCCAAAGCAGCTATTTCAATTATATTCCTACCAAACGTCCATTGGATGCCAGTTTCCTCATACTCTTCCCATATTATAAGAATATTTCATCTTTCTCAGTCTTACAGAGGAAAAATTATTTCCTCTGTAAGAACGAATGGTGCTAACCATCTTTTCACATGTTTCCTGGCCACACGTGCCTCCTTTCTGTGAACTTCTCTGTAGACTTGTTCTGAACACAAGCAACGTGTCAACATCACTACTGGATTTTCTCCCAGCACATGGCACGTGGAGCAAAGGCCGCTACGACGTTAGTTCACTCAGAGCTACAGAAGCGAGAGCACCCTCCACACAGGCCCCCACACGCACGGGCTGATTACCAGGGCGGCCCCAGCGGGAGTGGTGGGTCCCGTGTTTTTGTCTGTAGAGCAGCTCTGTGCTTTTTCCCAGCGTAGAAAACATTCTTGATTCTCTACTTGCTTTAATTTGACTTTGTCTCAATTCATCCATCACCGTTTTTTAATTGTCATTCCATGGTCTTTGTTCTATTCTGTTAAAATCTAGTCTTCCCAGCATAACCCTATCTTTACCTGTGCACCTCTTACCTAGCCTGTGGATCCTGAGAGCTATTCTCACTAGCTCAAGGCCCTGGTGGAATCCCTCATAACTTCTCATAGTTGGAGGGAGCTCTTTGGGGAAGGCTGAAGCTCCAGTAAGGCCAGGGGCTCAGAACTCTTGGGAACAGACATTTATTTCCTCACTGCTTCCATCAGATCTGAGCCATGTTGCCCATCGGTCACTGTTATTTAAGTTCCTTTTGTTCGGACTGTAGCCTCCAGGGACCAGAGGAAGAGGAGGACTCCGGGTCTCCTTCCCTATCCCTCACTACCAGGTACCACAAAGCTGCTGACCAAACCTGCCTTTCGTACTAATATTTATTAGCCAGCAAGCAAAAGGCCATCTTCCTACCTGTGGTCAGAAGCTCGGTGTCTTCCAGCTTTGTACCTTAAAGATTTGCACACAGCAGATGTGATGATAATATGTATATTGAGGTGCATGCTTAATGTATTCAATACCCAAACTGGGCCATTTTTAACACCCTTTCCTCTATACCACAAAATTACCTTCAGTTGCACCACGTCATAATCGGTAGTACTCATTATTTTCCTGGCTCACTACGGAAACAGTTTAAAAAGAGGTTTCCATTTTACAGACATTATTAAAATTTATTATTATGACATTGAGAAGAACACAGTGCCCCTTCTGTGACATTCCCGCCAAACATGCACGACCCAAATCTAGTGAGAAGGAATTATCAGACTTACCGAAATGAGAGACGGTCTACAAAATTCCCGATCTTTACAAGTGTCAACTTCTTACTAGTCTAAATGACAAAAAAAAAACAAACAAAAAAATGTCCAAGTCCCAAAAGTCAAGGAAAAACTGAGGAACTGTCCCAGCCTAAAGGAGACCAAGGGCACAGGAGTCTCCTTCAGTGCAACGTGTGATTTGGGATTCTTTTTCTAGAAAGGTCATCATTGGAACAACTGGCAAAACTCAACTGGGTCTGCGCATTGGCTGGCACTGCCGCATCCGTGTTTATCTCCTGACTTTGATGACAGTCTTGCGGTTGAGTCGGGGAGTGTCCTCGTGGTAGGGAGTATGCACCAAGGACAGCAGATCCCTGTCTTACTCTCAAGTGGTTCGGGGGAAAAAGTCATTTGTACAATAATGTCCTTGCACTGTACCTCCAACTTTTTTCTGTTTGTGATTTAAAAATAAATAAATAAATAAAACCCTCAACAGTTCAAAGTCCTGAACAGTCGTGGTAGCAGTTGTTTAGAACTTAGGCCAATAAAAGTCTTTTTTGAGGAGGAGAGTTTGTTCGCCAACATTGTTTAGAATTGTTGGTGCAAGGCGGTCATAGAAAGCAGAGGTTTGGTTTTCACTTTTAAATTCTCTAGTGACAGTGTATCTCCTTACTGCCGACTCCAGGAGTGGACAGCTCCTGCCACGCCACCGCAGGACACCCTGATTGCACTGGCAGATTGGAGTCCTCCATTAAATGGTGGGACACAGGACACTGGGCTGGTGAAAGCCTTAGCTAGGAAGGCCATGGGGACAGCATGAGGCTGCTGGGCTGGCCAGATGTGTACACACCCTCCACACAGGGCGGGGTGCCTGTACGACAGCTAGCCAACCTACCACTCAGCTCACTAGGGAACAAAGTTAGCATCCCTCATCCTAATTAAACTCTTTTAGAGCCAAATGTGGCAAAGAAGCCCTTGAATTAGCTGTCTCTGTAGGGTGGGGCTTCCGATTAGGGTGTTTCAAACACTATCTAACGTCCTTGGATGTCTATTGCTGCTCACAGCTAACCACCCCCAGGGTGTGGATTGCAGTTAATCAGCACCTATACCAGCTCATTCTATTATCAAGTAAATGCCAGTGTCTCCCAGCTTGTAGCAGAGAGCATGGTAGGGCTTGATCTTTGTGGAATGTAAATAATGGATATGTGCACCGCAGCGTGCGTGTGTGTGTGTGTGTGTGTGTGTGTGTGTGTGTGTGTGTAATCAGCTCCAGCCTAGACATAGTAGATTGTCAAGGTCTTGGAAGCAGGCTCACAGTTCGGGAAGAGATCTTTAGCGGGAAAGCACTCGGCTCTTGCCCAGGAAAGGCACCGACGTCAGGCAGAGCAGGCCAGAGGAGGAGCTCAGGCAGGAGTGGTGGTGGCTGCTGTCATCGCCTCCTGCCCAAACCCTGACTCCGTGATTGGGACAGAATACCTACACAGAGGGACAGTGAGTAGTACAGTTCCGGGTACCTGAAAGGAAACCTCTACACCTTCTCTGAGGTTGTCCAGTTTGGCATTTCAGCTGGGAGGGAGTAGCCTTAGGTTCCGGACCCACCCCCACCTCCAGCTTCCATAGTGTGCAGCTCCCAAGCCACCCGGGGACTTGCTAACACTTGAGGTCCTGAGTTCCTGCCCCAGGGGCTCTGATTTACCCAGGGGGCACTTAGGAGTCTACATTTTTAATAAACACCCAATATTTTTGATGCCTGTGGTCCGTGGACCCTCTGAGAAACAGCTCTAGGGCTCTTGCACTCAGAAAGCCCTCATTAGCCTTCACAGCTCTTTCTCCACACATCGGATGACCTTGGGCAAGTCTCTCTGAGGCTCTAGCTTCACCTCAGCATCCAGGGTCTGTTATGAGGCTCAAATGGCATGGAAAGGAAAGTACATTGCAAACTGGCCAGGCCTCCCGAAGTCAGAGGATCTCACCCTGTTTGCTACATCAGCCTTGATCTGAGCGTGAGCATCAAGTCCTTCCCGAGCCTCCTGTCCAAGTTTTTAAGAATGATCTTGTGCTTCCCACCCAGCCTTCCATACAGCAAAGTGTGAGAAGCTGCAGAAGGAGAAGGAGGAGCTGGAGAGGCGGTTCGAGGATGAGGTGCGGCGGCTGAGCTGGCAGCAGCAGGCCCAGCTCCAGGAGCTGGAGGAGCGGCTGCAGCTGCAGTTTGAGGCGGAGGCGGCACGCCTGCAGGAGGAGCACCACCACCAGCTGCTGAGGATCCGGTGTCAGCACCAGGAGCAGGTCAGTGTGTGGCGGAGCCCGGGCTCTGCGGTTGGGTGACGCAGGTGGCAGGTGGAGGGGAGCCAGCACCATGCGTTAGCAAGAAGTCCTGCTCGGTATGTGAGCTTCTCGTACAGTCGCTCTCCGGCCCCCGTTCTTCCTGCTCTCCCTCCCTCCTCCCCCCAAACCCTCTGGCCTCCCTCACTCTTTCTCAGGGCTTTTACATCTGCTGTGCCCTCTACCTGGAATGCTCTCCCTCTGGACACTGTGTGGCTCCCTTTCTCTCTCCCTTCCAGACTCTTCTCCAGTGTCAACTTCTCAGGGAAGACTTTCTTTATCTAAAATTACAATTTCTTGCCCGGCCACATATGCACTCATCATGTCCTCCTCCCTGCATCAGTGTCTCCTCAGCAGGTATCACTATCTAACAAATTAGACGTTTGGCTTTTGTGCCTTATCTGCCTCTTCCATGGGGGCAGAAACAGTAACAAGCAAACATGTGCCCAGCACTCGTTCTGCACCAGGCGCTGCTCCAAGCCCTTGACACGCACAGCTTGTTTAATCCTCACGGCCCCCTTAACGAGGAAGGTACCATTCTTATCCCCATTTTACAGGTGAGAAAGCCAAGTTCCCGAGGTTAAAATCTTGCCAGAATCCATAGAGCTGGCCATGGAAAAGCCAGGGTCCTGCCCAGCTGGCTCAACAGTCCACGGTGTCAACCACTGAAGTGGAATTGTCTGCCGGGTTTACTGCTGGGGCTCTGGCAGCTGGAACCGTGCCTGCGCCGAGTGGGCACGTGATGCGTATTTGCTGAGTGAAAGAATGAATGCCGGTAGTTAACCCCAGCCCAGAAATCTTACTGGAGGGGAAAATGCATCCTTGCACTAACTAGGAAATAATTCCCAGGGAGCCTGTCAGTGTGAAAGCGGAAGGAGCCAGACCCACCCACCCCTCGGCCAGCCGCCCTGTCCCTTCCTGCTGTTAGCGTTGACGGGAGACAGGCGGATGGGACTCTGCTTCCATGAGACCCGCTCCTTTCCTTCCTTTCCAAGCTCCCCAGCTCTGATGCCTACATCCGCACCTTCTCATAGGTGTGTTGTTTTATGGTGTGCTCCTGGCATGCCTACGGTAAGTTGCCATTTGTGAAGGGCGCTCCTTAAATCTCAGTCGACACTGAGGTCTGTGCTGAGTGGCTCTGCATTATCACAAACCTTTCATCTGCCCTCCTGAGATGCTTCCAAGTAGATGTCCCGGATGGCGGTACCCACCCACCACCCACTGCCCCAGAGGCTCGTGAACCTTAGGGGGCCCAGGAAATGCGTCAGAGTAATAATACGTACTGCTGTTGTAATAAAAAATCTCTTATTTTATAGCATTTTATTCTGTATGGCATCTCAGGTTAGTCATTCTTCTTTTCTAGAGGCCTATAAAAGCCAGACACATCTCCCTGCTCGAGGTGGTTTAGACTTAGACACTGAGAAATAGAACAGGTTACAGCTAAAGTTACCTGCTGGCACTAGGATTAGAAACTGCATCCCTGGCGATGTGCCTCCCAAGCCCTCTGGGTGTAACTCCTGTTAAGCAGACATTGGCGCCGGCTGCTGTCTACAGTGTTACCTAGCTCGTGGCCACAGTATACGCACAAGCCTGGTGCAGATGTCAACCTGTTCTGTGTCTCTGTGTCCCTGGACTCTTCGTTCCCAATTTTACGCAGAGGACATGTTTATATCCTTCAGGTCGGTTGAGAAGATGCCAGGAGGTGAGGAAGGGCAGGAGGGGGTCTGCGGGCAGGAGCCCCCTGAGTGAAGGCTGGGCCCAGCGCTGAGCCACTGCAGAGTGGAGCGCGTCTCCCCGCGGAGCGTGGCCCGGGCCAGGACTGCTCGCTCAGGCTTCATCTGTGCATAAGCACGTGCCGGGAGACGTGTCCTCACCTGTCCCTTAAGCTGGGACGCAGCAGCCTTTTAGAGATTTTACACTGGGAGTGAGGAAGGAAAGAAGCCCCTGATTTTCCATGTGAGAATGAGTTCCATAAGCTGCCTGGCTGTATTTCAAAAGTGCTCAGTCTCATGAAGGCTCTGAGCTCTGCTCTTCTCGATCCCCAATGACGGCTAAAGTCATTTATCTATTTACTCATTCACCTGTGCAAAGAATATTTGCTGGGTGCCCACTGTACGCAAGGCACCGTGACGGGATACTGCAAGAGACGTCAAGATGTGTAAAATGTGGGCTTGCTTATTCCGCCGGGGAAGCTTCGAGACGAGTGCCCACGGAACTGTCAGGCGGGTGAGAAATACAGACGGTGTGTTCAGGAGCTGAGACTTGACCTGTAGCTGTGAGGATGCGCAAGGTGTTCTGGCAGAGACAGCACAAGTGCCTTACGATCCAGTGACGCTCTCCTAGGGGAGCCCATCGGCGGGGGCCCCGTGAGTCAAGCCTGTGAGTTGTGCAGGCCCCTGATTCTGCTCCTGCCGCTGGACGCTGGCAGTGCCTCTGCCTCCAGCTTCCCCAGCAGACAGCACGCGGGGAGTGGGGGAGAAGCAGGAACGCACCTCGGGCCAAGGCTCTCATTTCTGGGTAGAATAAATGCCCGTCTGTTTAGCGGGAGAGGAGACTCGAGAGCACGGCTGGGAGGGAGGCTTGGGTGGTGTGTGGTTTCAGGGTGCAGGCTGGGCTTTGCACTCTCCGCGCTTCCTTCTCGGGGACAGTCGAATTTGGCAATGCTAATTCCACAGTTAGCAACATCTCTGTCTTTCTGGAACCCTAAAAATCAGGTTAACCAGAGTGGCACCTCCTCACGACCGGGTGCCCCCCACGGCCGGCAGCAGGGAGGGGTTGCTGTTTTAGTCCTGACACGTAGGATTCTCTGAGGCTGCAAATATCAGCCTTTGCTCAAATTGGAACTCACTGGCCGAGGCAGGCTGACCCCTGTCTTTGCTGCAGCCCCTCCCTCGTACAAAACCAGGCCCCTCTCCTTGCTTAGCCATCCACTGCCTCGCAGGGCAAGGGCTGGCTCTCCGTCCATGGGCTCTGCTCCAGCTATACATGGAATCACTTGGAGAACTGGCAAAACACCTTTCCTCGTCTTCACCCCACACAAATGGAATCAGAATCGCTGGGTGAGGCCTGGCATCGGGTCATTTTTGAAAGATCCCGGGAGATTTCCGTGTGCGGCCAGGGCCCAGAGCCAGGGAATCGTGGGAGGTGCAGGAGCTTGTTCTTCAGTCCTGCAGCCTCTAGTTAGGAGTCTGGGGGTCGGGGTGATATAGGGGAGGTGGTGGCCTTCCATCTTGGCTTTCTTAAGTGAGTTTAAAAATATGATATAACTCTTATTTTAAAAGTACGATTATGAAGGTGTTTAGTGGAAATCAGCTCTCATTCTGCAGCAAGCTACACATTAACAGGACCAAATTGCTACGGCTTCCCTTTCCCACTAGAAACACACGTGCATCTTCCTTTGCACCCTAAATCTAATTCCTTCCCAGCCAACTTCCAGTTTCCCTTTCTGGGCTGCCCTTGGCTGTTCCCCACACACAGGCAGCTCCAGAGCCTGGTGTTCAAGGATCAGACTTGTGACCTTTGACCCATTCCTCCAGGACCTTTTGGCAGTTTGTCTTACTCTGAGACTTGCCCCAGAGACACCCACTTCAGAGACTGCTTGTTCCCAGGTGCATTATGGATTCTGCTCCATAAGTTTAAGCAGAGATTCCTTCTCCATAAGGAGCAATAGAGCTCATCCTCTGGAGTTTAAATTCGCATCACCTCATATCCAGGACATGTTTTCAACCTTTCCAAAAGAAATCATCCTTTTAGACTAAAGACTGGAAGAGCATCCCACGATTAATCCTAATGCACAGAAACCACTTTGTCCATCATCTTGCATTATGTCTCCTTAGCCCTCCTGCACGTGGGCTCACAGCAGCCGTGTGGCAGAAACCGCACTCTCCCTCATCAAATAGAATGAGATCCTGGGGGCCTCGGTTTCCCAGCACCAGAACCCCAGCCCATCACGTCCTAGTGGTTTCATACGCAGGGAGGAGGCGGTGCACGGGAGATGGGGCCTCTGCCAACATCTGCCCACGTGGCGGGCTGCAGAGAGGCAAAAGGCACACAGACCCCAGAAAGGGGTGGGTGGGACTGGCAGCTCTGCAGGGCTAACCAGGGTACTGCAGCAGGGACCAGGTGAAGCGGGGGTCCCCTCGTTATCTGAAAAAGAAAGCCATTAAGCGAGTGCCGGGAGGGCGAGCATGACAGGCTCCCTCTGTCTCATCCCATGTGGATACGAGTCTGGGATGGGGGCAAATGGGAGTTTAATCCGGTTTGGGTTTAATGAGTAAAGCCGAGGCAGCATAAAGCACATGCTTCTTCGTTTGAAATGTAAGTCTTCTCTAAGTGAATTGCCAAAGCCCAAGATAATTACATTTTGCAAATGGCTAAAAGAAGTAAACCCCGCAGCTCTGTGCTTACCCATCTGAGCATCTGAGAGGGTGGCGTTCCACCCTGTGCTTGGCTGTCACTCAGCCCAGCGGAATAGCAAACAGCTGCAGGACGGGCGGCACAGCACAGGGAATAGCTGTTTTTCCGGGGAACTAGGACTGTTGGAGGGGCATAGTGACAGGCTGCTCCATGGCCCGGCTCAGAACTCTGCCTTGTGGAGGAGGGAGGAAGGTGGTCCCGCAGTGGCCTAAGGGGCCCCACCCAGGGTTCCAAAAGGAAGACAAGGATGTTTCAGCCACAGCGAGTTTGCCACAGGCTGATCACGGTGTAGCGCCTTTTGTCTCTGGTTTGGTGGTCTACAATGCTCAAAACGATCGGGTGTTTCCCTTGTTCAAATCCCCTCAAATGCCTTCGGGTTCCAGGGTCTTCTCAGCCTGGGAATTCTTACTGGCTGCTTCACCAGTGTGAACCTGTGCTCTAGAAAGAAACCAGGAACCACAGGGGAAGAGGTCAAAGGGATGAATACTATGACGTGAAAGGGGATGGCAATAGCAGGCAGCCCCGCTCCCCCAGCCCCAGTGAGGGAACACTCTAAACACCATAAAGTTGCATGAAACCTAAATTACTAAAGGACAAGGATAATGGATAATTGTGTTTAGAATTTGGCTCATGGGTTCTCATTGATTTCTTTCCAAACATACTGGGCATTTCTCTAATTCCATGTGGACTTTTAGAGTTAGGAGATCAGTATTTCATTTATAAAAGCACCTCTGGGAGGCTGTAATGGAAACATCGGGCCCTTACATCATCCTTAATATGCCAGGCATGGTATTCCGTCACCACTGAATCGCAGACACGCCTTCCAGCAAACCGGAAGGGCACACGCTTAGGTCACAAACATTACGGGGCAATGCGAGTCAGGGCACACCCACTCCCGGGGACGCGAGGGACTCTTCTGAATTTAGTCCCTCCACCTACGTCTCTTTTCTGAAACCACCCATGGTCATTTGTGTATCAACCCCAGAAATTAGAATGCTACCAAGGACCAATGAACAATTTCTCACTCTGCTGAGCTGTGTATCGTACCTCCAGACAACGCATGGGCATTCGTCTCTGCAGACAGTGTGCTGGGGGCTAACTGACATCTGTAATGGGGCAGAAAGAAAAGATATTTCCTTTTTTTTTTTCCTTAACCAGCGATTTATTTTTCCAACAGACGAAAGGCTCTGGACAAAGATGTCATAAAAACCTCATATAAACAGGAATCGAACAATTAAATACTGTTGTAACTAGCCTTTCTGCTGCGTGGAGTCATAGCTCTGACCCTCAGTATTTTACCAAATATCATTTCATCAGGAATGGCCAGTAAATAGGAGTAAATCATCGTATACCACATCCGTTTCCGAACGGTGGGGCGGCTCTCCTACGTAACGCGGTCGGAGCTGCTGTGGGTTTTGCCCAGTGATGTTTCTGGTCCAGTGGATAAAGTTCTCTTTTGCCATAGGAGAGAGAAGTCAGGAAACATTTCCCATGAAACGATAGTATCCAAAATGGGAATCTACCCCTTTTGAAATAAAAATACCCATGTGTGGACTTCAGGAGCAGGCTTCCTGTCTCGTTGAGAGCCCTTCCTCCTTTCAGATCTAAGGTCAGCCTTCCAGTTATGCCCAGAGAATAAGAAACTCTCGTAAGAGGCTGAATGTCACCAGCTGGAAGCAACGTCTTCTTATCTGGGCCACAGGGAGCTTCAGGACCTGGGCACGTTTTCTGATTCAGTGTTTTTCAAATGCCAAGTTTTGACACATTAGTAGGTTGTGAAATAAATTTAGAGGCCCATAACGAGCATTTTGTAAAACCAAGTGAAATAGAATTAAAAAAAATGTAAACCAGATGATTGCAAACAGGAAGGGTAAGTTTTGTTTCATGAAACTTCAGTTTCGGTAGCAGGTATGTGGGGGGTGGTCTGTGCTGTGTTACGGTGCACAGTGGTAATTTCTACAGGGGGTCACTGACAAGGAATTTGGATAAACACTCTTGTTGCGTGTCCAGGGGAGGTTTGTGATAACAGGGAGAGGTTGTTTATGGAATTACTCCCGTAAGTCACACATTTGAATTTAAACAAAAGAGTGGCCACAAGAACAGTAATAGCAAACCTGGTAGGCAGGCGGGTGAGGGGTCGGGGTAGGGGCCAGGAAGCTTGAAAATGCTAAATCCTAGACTGGCTGCACTACTTGTGGTCAAACTCCTAGAAGTATACCTCAGCTGGAAACAGCAGCCCTTCACGGGAGCAGCACCATGTTGCCTGGGCAGGAGGTCAAATCTTAATCTGGCAGGCAAGTTTATGGTTAGGGCACTACACACAGGTGTGCCAGCCTGGCCTGGTATTGGTGACAGAATCCTGAGGTGTTAGTTGCTGGTCTTGCTTGGGGGAGGCAACAATAGTGTGTCTGAAAAAGCGTCTCCTTTGGTGTCAGACAGACCTGGGCCCCACTGCTAACTCTACCATTTACTACCCTTGGGCAAAATATTTCAAACTTCTCAGCCTCCCTTTCCTCATCTGTAAAATGGGCCTAAAAATATCTACCTTATAAGGTGGCTCTGAGGGTTTAGCGGTGTGAGCTGTAGCAGGTAACTTAATAAATGCTAGTTCCCTCTGTTTACCATGCACTGTAGCTCCCACCTGCCACCAGAAACACAGAGCCGAGACCATCTTGGAGGGAGGACCCTTTTCTTTTCTTCCTCCATCATTACCTCGTAAGTGAGTGGCTCAGGAGAAGGGATGGGAGTGGGAAGGGATGTTCCTGAAGCCACGCGCGGGACTCTAAACAGGTGGCTCAGGCCATCCTCCCGCAAAGAGCCAGGTTGTGGAGTGACTTCCCTGTGGCTTTGTGGACTGCCACATCGCCACCAAATTCTGACTCTCCCCAGCTTCGGCACAGGGTTGGGGCCAGCTGTGGCCTCAGGAAAGTGACTTGTCCTGGATATTCTGGGCCACTGACTTTTTGACTCATGGAATTCCACCTCTGTTCTGCAGGCGAGCATATCCCCTGCTCCCTGCATAGCTGGTGACAGTGCCTCTCCTGCAGGTGGAAGATATCACGGCCAGCCATGAGGCTGCCCTCCTAGAGATGGAAAACAGCCACACAGTTACCATCGCGATCCTGCAGGATGACCATGACCACAAGGTCCAAGGTACCTCCCAGCCTCGTGCGCGGCGGGCAGGGGAGGGTCATGCGAGCCCAGCCTTCCCCGCTGCAGAAGCAAGAAGCGCTCCCTTCCTCTCTTGCCTCTCCTCTGCTGTCTTTCCTTCCTGGTGTGTTTTTTATGTT
>RJWJ010007191.1:28230-58804 GCA_004363605.1 Indri indri | reverse complement strand
AATAGCACTATTAGGCATCTACCCAAAAGAGCACAAAACATTCTATGATAAAGACATCTGCACCCGAATGTTTATGGCAGCACAATTCACAATCGCAAGGATATGGAAACAACCCAAGTGCCCATCAATCCATGAGTGGATTAATAAAATTTGGTATATATTTACAATGGAATATTACTCAATCATAAGACACGACAGTGATCTAGCACCTCTTACACTTTGCTGGATTAAAATTAAGCCCATTATCCAAAGTGAAGCACCACAAGAGCAGAAGAACGGGATCCACTTGTACTCACCATCAAACTGGTTCTAACTGATCAACACTAGGTTGATCACATGGCAGAAATACTCTCTAGGGATTAGGGGGATGGGGGTGCAAATCAGCAACTAAAGGACACGGGGAGCACTAAGGGGGGGTGGGGGAAGGGCATGCCTTAAACCCGCACTTGGGTGAGGCAAAGGCATAAAGTGTAACTGTAGTGTTTGTACCCTCACAATACCCTGGAATAAAATAAAAAAAAAAAAAAGGAGGGAAAGAGTCATGGTCCAAAGGGCCACTTTGTATGCTATACTTTAATTTTTTAAAGTTTAGGAAAAATACATATATGACAGTATTGGAAGTGGGCTATTTTTGACTTACAGAAATAATTCTCCAATAGCTAGATGTGTCTAACTCCCAAACCCTGTTTTACCCTTGACTTCATAAGGAGTAAATTTGTACCATATCTCACCTCGCTCTTTTTCTAGATCTATTCCCAAGTTGCCTTACTTTCCAAAAACCTGCCTGGATTAATTACATGCTATCTGTCACAGGAGGACAGATTGTAATATCTGCCCTCAAGAGGGACTCGCAGTAATTCTCAGTGATGATTTTTAACTCAGTCTCCTTGGTAGCATTCAGTCTCCCAGTCAAATGGGGGGAAAAAAGAAGGCAAGATGAAGGGATCTGAGGAAGAAGGAAGAAAGGAAGGGAAGGAGGAAGGGGGAGGTGGTAACCTTTAGCTGAAACTTGCCTAAAACTAATCAGAGGAAGAACCTGCGGACCCAATCTGGGAGGGACCACAACACTGACCAGCCAGGGAGGTTGTGCCATCTGCTGGCTGGGCCGCAGGAAGTGCTTTCTCACCTTACCAACCGCATGCCAGAGACCAGTTTATTTGTTTTTGTTTTGTTTTGTTTTTAATTTTTTGAGACATTATATTTGTACATATTTTTAGGGTATATCTACAGTTTCATTTAGTGGCCTTTTAAATAAATAATTCTGTTCTTCTGTATTACAGTAGATTATTATCTAAAAATACTTTTAATAAAAATACTATTAATAAAAGGATGTGGTAAGAAAAGAATTATGAGATCACCACTCCATTTTTTGGTGTCTTTGTCATGTAAATGGACTGAAATACAGTACAGTAGGTGGAATTCCAATGGACTTGTAATTTTACATTAAAATGCTCACAATGCATCTCAATGGAAATGTCTTTTAGCTTTCTTGTCTACTTCCTGAAATAGCTAACTGAATTTGTAAGATTCCTTGAATGAGGACTAGAGCTGCTTTATAGCTCATTTAAATTGCATAGCACACAGTCTGTTTTTCTTTTGAATGACTAACTACATGATAGAGATCACTCAGACAGTATTTCCTCTTGTTTTGACTCAGCTTCAGCATTGATGTTTATGTCCAAAAATGTCCATGTTATTTTATAGATGGTCATATAAAAAATGAACATGGAAAAACCCTTAATGTGTTTGGACTTTGTATGTTTTTTATTGCCTGGAATTTCCTTTAATGACAACTAGAACAGCAGTAGCAAAACCCAAAAGACTAAATGAAAATCAACGAGTATCAACAGGGCGACTGAAATGGAAAAATAAAGACTTTGCATTTTTAGTTGTTGTCACAGGGAATTATAGTGTGTAGCCCCAAGATTTTCCACTTTGGATCTTTGCTGGGAAAAGCATATTGACAATCCCATTATAGGTTTAATTTAGTCTTATTATCTGGTTGTCCGTTCCAGTTGTGTTCACCAGGTCCACAAAACAATGATTTTTTTTTTAAATCTACCATGCCTGTATTAAGAAATTAAAACACAAAACCAAATAGCTTCTGAATTTGTAACAACTGTTTATACTCCTTTTCCTGGCAGCAGTTGCTTTATCTGACAATATTCCCAGAGCTGTATGCCAACAAGGCTAGGGTGGCCAAAATAAAATGCTTTGGCATAATGAGGCAATAAATAATTTGAAGCTGTGAGACCAAAACAGCCATGCTGAATTTTAGCACTAGTCCTAAAGCAGGAAGAAGGCAAAATTGGCCAAGTAGGAGAAAGGGAATAATGTGTTTTTTTTTTTTTCTTTTGGGCTTTTAAGAAAATATCGAAGGAAAGAAAGGAAGAAATTATATTTAAAGTATAATACTATTCATTCTGTCCATTATACAATAGAACATCAAAAATTATTCAACTGACTCTATGGGATATTGTAGAGGTAATTCAAGCATCTGTCCAGAGGTTGGGCACATGGCCTTTTAAGGGGCCTTTCAACCCAAGACTCTTGCATATGAAAGGAAAAGTCCATAAGTGACCTTAAATGAGTGGTTCCTAGTGAGAGATGTGGTTTAAAGTAATCTAAGGAGCTTCCTGAAAACACACCATCCTGGGCTTATCTCAGAAAATGCTGGTGTTCTGGGTCTGGTATCTAACCGAGGCATCTGCATTTTTTAAAAGCTCTGCAGATGATTCTGATGCCCAGGCCAAGTTGAGAGCCGCTGCCTTCAAGGATACTTGCAACTTCCAAAGGCACCTAGCTCAGAATCCTGAATAACGTGCACCTGAAGAAGTCAACCCCTATGTAATATAGGTGCAGAATGATATATTCCAATCAGAGTAGCAGTAAAAGTAAATAAAGTGTCCAAGTTAAAGCCACAGAAAGCTAGAAACTCCTTACCTTTCTGCTGCCTAGAATTCAACATTGTATAATATAAACTTGAAATATAATACCTAACTGGTTCATAATTTTAATGCCATCATTCAGTCCATTTGGCATGTTGAAATTCCTCATTAAAATATTCAAGTTACCAAAAATCACTACTGCAATTATTTTCTGAGAATAGGAAACTTTCATTTGACTCATATTTCCATACTTCCCCTCGCAACACACACCCACAGAGAAAAACCTAACAAGAGGACCTGATCTTGATGTGTAAAGATTTGTGCTTTAAAGAATAAAAAGTTACACTTGACATCATTACTAATATTAGAGAACTTACTTTTAAAAATAACCATATGTTGATTCTACTAAAGAAGCACAGCTGTCTGTGGGGCCAAAATGACTACGAGGACAAAGAAGAGAACTTAGAATCCAATTCATAGATTGTCATTCCGGCTCTGCCTCCAGCTATCCCTGTGTGACCCCTGTCTCCTGTACTCAGTCTTGTTGAAAGAACAAAGTTGAATCCACTTCACTATGAAATCAGAGTGTTACTTCCTCCCATTGGAAATTTCATGATGGCAAGTCAAGGTGAAGGACCACGTCTTAAACAAAGGGGGGAGCAACTACTTAGCAAAAAGTAGCAATGGTATAATTGTAAAGCACTAGCAATAAGGATTATGTCAAAGTGGTCACAAAGGCCATGAATAAATGAGAGAAGGATCTGGACTAGGAAAGTAGCCAGGAAGGTGGAAATGGCAGTCCAGAAAGTGAGACCCATTTAGAGAAGTAACAGAACTTTGTGGCTGATCAACTTTAAAGGGAGAAAAAGAGATCAGATCCACACTTTGACAAATAATTACAGCACTCCTGTTCTGTGCCAGGCACTGCAGTAGGCCCTGGGGGACACAGATAAACAAAGTGACTTAAGAAATAACTACAAGAATGCAGTATCCTTGGTAGAATTTTTGGAAGAGAGTTCAAACTCTCCCTGTCCCCACGAACTGAGTTCTCCCCATCTTCTACAAAGGAACAGACCACTGGGCAAAAGTACGTTGGTGGATTGCAGTGACCTAGCTTCACATTTTGGGAACTGAGTGCTACTCAGACATGTCCAACTGACAGCGGCTCTGGTAGGCATCTGATGTCTAAGCTTGTAAGACACTAACGGGGTTGGCTTCCATTTCAGTTTCCATTGGCAGCAGTGGAATCAGTGCGCATTCAAATTTGTAGTCTCTGTCCTTTCTCCTTTTCCACTTATTTTTATCTGTACTCTCAGGGCCCACCAAAAAAACATTTCAACAATATTTGTATGCCCCCCATCTCTAGCAGTGCCAGATTGTTTCTTGGCTGAATTGATTTTGGCAAAAGATTAAAAAAAAATCCAGGATGATTTCTGTTTCATGGGCTGAAATCGCACATCGCAGCATGACCTACGTGATACTCTGGGCCATGCCAACACGAGTACCTTTGGTGTTGATGGGATTAGGAAATGTGTCAGTTGAGCTGGAAGGAAGGTGGTTGCGTTTTGGGTTACTGTTTCTCTGTGGAAATCACATGTATTAAATGCCGTAGGTGTTGATGAGTATCCTATTGCTTGGCTGAAGGTTAATAAAGTATAGGGTAAAATATAGACACAAAATTAGAAGCGACATTTTGACCGTGAATTTTTCTCCAGCCTCTAGGGAAAACTTCCCCACTACCCAACACAATGCTAGGATTTGGACCATCCTTAAAAATAATGACATGGAAGAGAAACAAATTGAAAGTAAATTTGCTACCACCCTCCTGCAAAATCATCCCACTAACATTGCCCTGCTCTTAATAATCACTTGTTTTCACCATTCAAAATATATTAGTTCAATAATCTTTAAGGATATTTCTAAGTCCCATTTTTCAGTTATGGTCACTGGATGGTTCTGTGGCTGCTGCTGGGTCCTTGTATAACTCATCTGTCTATAAATGTAAAAGGTAGCTTTGGAGATAGGGTACAGCAGCCAATCCCTTTTATCTCTTTCTGAAGTGAGACCAAGTTCAAAGCTGTGACTGCATACCTGACGGTGACTTAGTTACTGGGTTCCAAAAAAAAAAAACAATTAGAAGCTAAATGAAAGGTGCTCAATCTATTATATTGTGTGTGTATGTTTCTCATCATTCGTTTCTTTTTTTATCCACACCCTGACAAATGATAAGAACTGAATATAGATCAGCTATTAGCAGCTGTATTCTCAATAGCAGTAAAAATACCTTTTAGGCTTGAAGATCATATTAATTTAAATAGTCTAAGTTAGTGGTTCTCAAACTTTAGTGTACCCAAGATTCACATAGAGTACACATTTGAAATGCGCATCCCATTCCTGGGGTTCACCGTGAGAAATTCTGATTTGAAAAGACTGGGATGGAGCCCAGGAACCACTGCACGATTCTGATGCAGGTAATCCACAGACCACACTGTGAGAAACACTGGCCCCTTCTGCAGTTGTTCCCACGTTAGCATTTGAGGGCGGGGAGAGATAATTCATTCCTAAAGCAAATTGCTATGTCCTTGAACAGAAAATGCCACCTAAAATCATTTGGAATAATACCATATTGAGTAAAATAACTGGCACTTTAGGGAAATAGCTCTCATGTAAAGGAAAACCAGCATAACTCTCCTAGAGTATTAAAATACCCATGCTTATGAAGTGCTAACTTTTGTCTAACATGCTGTGTCTTTTTAGGAAGAAATGCTTACAGAATCAAAGATACTTATCAAGTTTTCCATATAGTGCCTTTCTCTGTGTCGATAACATATATGTCTTAAAATACAATGTATCTGTAGTGAGTTCTTATTACTCTCATTCTCACCAGGCACATAGTCCCTCAGACTTAATTAGAAAAGTCTGCCTTCCTTCTGAGCTCTGAATTTGCAACAAACATGATGCTAAATTCTACATGTAGGAATAGTGGCAGGAGGAAGGAAACCCATACCTCTGTTTGGGTAAGAATTTTTTCTGGTCCCACCCCTCAAGCTTGTTAGGGCAAACTTGAGAAGCGTTTCGGAGAGCTACCAAAGCTGATTACAGTGGGAGATTCAGTAGCCAGTATTGATTACACAGAAAGATGTGGCTGGCACAAGGGCCGATTGGCGGCTCTTCATTGCTCTTCTCTGAAGGCTAAACTCTGTGTCTTACAAAGGAAATTGCACCAGAAGAGACTTTAGGAGTTGTTGAAATGCTGAAAGATGGGTAGAGTGGGGAGGAAAGAAAACTTTAACTTTTTTTTAAGTTAATTCCATCGAGATTTAATTTCCATACAATAAAATTCACAATTTTAAATGTATAATTCAATGAGTTTTGACAAGAGTATGCAGTTAAGTCCAATAGAACTTTTCACATTTGAATCTTTTATAAGAAGCTTGTGTTTTGTAATAGTTTGATAATTTAAAAACATGTTTTTAGAAGAAAGTTCGAAATTATATAATCATACCTCACCTCATTTCATAAAAGCAGCTTACAGAGATACATAAAATATAGTAAAATAGCATAACTAGAAATAGAAGGGAAAGAGATAAAAGGAGGAACAAGAATAAGGATTTAGATTGGAGCTGAGAGAATGCACACCATGAATTCTCATTTCATTTTTTACCCATAGAATAATTGGACTTTAAGCTTCCAATCAGTCAGTGTAAGAAGAAAAACCCAATCATCTTTTCTTGTATGGTTGAGAGCCTCAGTGCATGTAGGCTCCTATTTAGCAAATCCAATTTGCCATCCTGCCTTCCAAGTATTTATGATATCTTATGCCATCAGCATGTTTTATAAGCTCATCGAAAGTTAATCCAAAGATTGCCCATGAGGAAGCAAAAGTTACATGAGCCAAACTTTAAAGCTAAAGCTGTCTATGGTATTGACAAACAGGGTGGAGAGCAGCTTAGATAACTTTCTTTGACAGGTGAAACCACACTGGAGTCCAAGAACCAAGGCTCATAAAACTACAAAGTCTCAAGAATAGGGCAGTTATGTTGTAGCCAGTTCCTACCAGCTTACAAGAGCTAACAGTTAAACTTTCAGGAATTTTGCAAGCTAGTTGTTAAATTGCCATTATTAAAAATTAAATCATGTATACTTACAATTAAATTATATTAAAAACTAAGGTAATAAATATTTAAAACTCATCACTTCTTAATTAACATTCCTATGTTTTACCATTAGCTCTGCTCTTGAGGTTATTTGCATCTCTGGTGCCTGTATGGTGGTAATATGATATATCAGTGTGCCATTGCACGCCTCTTCCCAGTTCCACATTCAGTGATGTCATGGTGGTAGTTCCAAATTGGCCATGGTGAGGGTATTTCCACCACTGGCATCAGCAAATACTACAGATTTGATGTATCATTTTATTGATTTTCTAGACATAAGTTATAGAGAAAATTTTAATAATGCAAGTTAAACTTACAAGTATATAGTCTTAGGAGACAGGGATTTTTATGGAAGGAGAGTAATATGTTACCATGGACTAATTATGTGATGGAAATAATACAGGGGAAATGGTGGTCACCTTTGCCATTTGAATGGTGATAGCTGTTGTATAGCCAAGATTGACCAAAAAAAACAAAAATTCTTGAGATTGAAGACAAAACAGTTATCAGGAGACTTTACTCAAAAGAACCAGAATAGCATGTCTTGAATAGGAGTCACATTTAACTGCTGGCATTACATTTTGCTTCTATTTATTCAGCATGTATTATAATTATCATGTTTTAGTTAATAAAATTGAATCTTTTTTCATAACAAAAAAAAGTGTGCTGTGTGTAGCTATTACATTGAGGAAAAAATAAGGAAATATTTTTCCAGGATTCAAAAACTATTATGCAGTTAAGGCTGGGTGCGGTGGCTCATGCCTATAATCCTAGCACTTTAGGAGGCTAAGGCAGGAGGATCCCTTGAGGCCACTTTTCTGCTGAATTCCGGCATTCTTTCTTAGATGCGCTATTCAAAGTGTGATTATCGACTTGCTATTTTGGTTCTTCTTTGTAGAGGAGGCAGGTGTCTGATTCCTCCAGTCAGCCACCTTGAAGCCCTTCTCAGACTATGTTCATTTTGAACTAATCTGTGGACAGACTGTAAAACATGAAAATATGATGTTAGTTCTAGAATGTTCTCCACAGCCATATTTACTCAGCCATAACAGGATTGCCAGGGCTTGATGTCTGATATATTGTCAAGCTCTAGTAAACTTGACGGATGGATAAATGAATGAATGATTTTAGATACCTGGTAGCAATGACCAAGTGTGCTTGTGTATCATATACTGTATATCTCAGTAGACTCTATAATCAGTTGCTTTTAACTTTGGTTTAGTTTTGATATGTTGAGATGAGAACAAAGGTATATATCGTAGGAAGATCAATTATGAGTGACTCAAAAATGTCCTTTGAATATTTCCTTAACATCTCTAACTACCTTTTATACATCCTTGATTCAGTATTTAACTAATAAGTCCTAAATTGTTCTGTGAAATGACATAGCCCAGGATTGTTGGACTTTTTTAACATAATTGCTGTAATACAAAGAAAGGATGAGTAAAAAGCAGAAGAATGGTTCTGCTTTTCAGACTTTTGGATGAGAAAATTCCCAGAAATGTTGGGAACTGCAGGAAATGCCTGGTTGTTAATGCAGCTAGCCATGCGGCTTCTCTTGGGCTGAAAGCCAGACAGTTCCCACTCTGTTTTGTGACAGCTCCGCTCTGGAGAGCAAGGCCAATTCCTCCAAATGAGCAGCTGTGTAACAGACCATGACGACGTGGCCAAGATGATTCTCAGAGCCGTTTCCTCTCTATGGCTACGTGCCTTCTTCATTAAGGAGGTGCCTATGATAAAAGTGAGGTTAACTTTCTTTTTACTGCTAGCGTACCCTTCCCAGACTCCTCCTGCCTTATATCATAGATCTTCACCTCCTGAAGGTAGAGCCTGTGACTAAATTACCTTTGCATCTCTTCCCTTTCCCACCCCACACCGCCATCATGCCTAGCCCAAAGGAGGCACTCCATGAAAGACTGTTGAATTGAATCAAACACCAGTTATATCCAATCCCAACAATAATCACTGTAATTATTTTACACAAAATGGAATTGTCCCTTTGGCAGAAGTCAGAAAAGGCATTTGGAACAGCAACTTGACTTTTCAAATCATCCCCCCAAATCCTGTGGAACTCATGTGTATTATTCAGAGTTTAGTCTGGGGCCTCTCAGGATATAGAGTAATCTGCTCTCAGGGAGAGGAATTTGTAGTGACGTGTAGAGGGTTTAGGGGCTTTCTCCTTTCCGTTCTGGCTTGGGGCACAGTGAAAAGCAGGAAGTACAGTCCCCAGGGTTAAAAGAACACTTCACACAGAGTCTGGAGCAATACCACCTCCTCCACGCTTTTTTAGGAAAAAAATGTTGGAACATAGAACTAAGCCCAATAGCTGCATTCTCGGAATATTTGAAGTGATGCTCATCTTTTAACAAAGGCTCTGTGCCTCCACAAAGGGAAAACAAAACCTGTTCCTTGGCCTCACTGTGGCTGGGTCCTCAGGAGCTTGAGCTCTTTGAGGTGATGTCCTGCCAGGCAGGGTATATGAGTGCATCCTCTCAGTGCCTGTTAGGACGCAACAGGGGAAAGATGTTAGAAAGTGATGCAGTCTCCCTGAGTCTTTCTCTGTGCGTTCCCCACCGAATGACCAGCGCCCTGCATTGTATATATACATGTACCTGCGGAACCTAGCTACAAATGAATGGTGAGCTGTCTTATTCAGACAATAGCAACATATAAGAGAAAGGAAAATGATCACTCTGACAGGAAAAGAGAAACCTGCTCTTTGTGCCGAAAGACAGAAACTCTTTGTGTTTAGAATAAGCACCTTAAGCTTTTTCATGGGGGAAAAATGTATTTCTTGTTTATTATCTACAAGAACCACTTCATAAATCCTTTTCATTTAGAAAGACTACACCTGACATAGCTTTTGTATTTTTCTTCTTTCCACAGTTGAGCAGAACCACTCACTGTGCAAATGGGGCCTGTTCATTATTAAAAGTCATTTCTTTTGGCATACTTTTAAATCTGTCTTAAAATGATAACCATGGGGTCTTGATAAATTAATTGAAAAGCTTCTCCTAAGGCTTGGATGGTTTTGCTAAGACATTTTAACAGTAATTCTCAGTGGAATTTATCAGTGACTTACTTCATATATTCCCAGCATTAAATTATTTCCCTACTAAGGGTATTATAATTCCCTTCCTCCCAGTAATGAAAAAAATGAAACCATCCTCAAACAATTCCAGGTTGGGTACTAGCCAATTATCAGTAATTTTAGGAATGCCCCCACCAGAAGCTACAAATTATAAAATATAAGGCTCAGAAAAGGTAGAAGCATTAAAGAATGAGGCAAAATAGTGATTAAAATTTCAAATAGACGCTAGTACCTGAAGAACAGCAAATCAAATAGGAACCAAGGTGGACAGAGGATTGTTCACTCAGGAGGTGAGGTTGGAGGCTTGGGAGGGAACAGAGCTAGAGCCAACCAGAAAGGAACTCTATAGTCCCTGTTACTCCAGTGACACTTGGCACTGTCTCAGGTAGGCACAACTAGAGAGTTTAGTTTGTTCCCTCACTAAAAAACAAGAAGGCAGCGCTGATAACAATCCTTGATATCACTTCCTCTGGAATGTACGACATTCCATGTTTCTGCTTTGTAGTCACCACCGGACATGCATGAGTCAGACTGAGAGGTGGGGGTTTGCCCAGACTGTTTATGGATCCAGTGAGCGGTCAGGCCTGAGAGATGTGGTCTTGCCGTGCCTCTTTCTCTTTCAACTCATCTTGCACCAAGAGGCATGGGTGGTTTTTTAATCTATGGATAAAGAGTGCAATGAATCCTCTGTAGACCATGAATTAAATGGAAAACCAACTGGCAATTAGCTGGTGCTTATGAATGGTGGGAGTACCTAGCCTGAATGTGTTGGGCCAAAATATGCTACCCACAGTTCTCCCAATCTCTGAGAAAATTGAGTCAATGGAAGTAGTAGATTTTCTGGATTTTTTTGTTTGTGTCTAGGCTTAACTAGGTCGCAGTGGCTGTGCATACCACATTGCAAGGACCTCTTGGAGGCCCTCAAATCACTGGGATCCCACTAGTAAACCTCTGGCTCAAAGAATGGTCTCCCCAGTAGTCTGGAAGAAATCCTGAACTTCTTGGGTAATCTAGGTCCAATTCATGTGACAACATGACCATCTGGTTCTGACTGCAAACATGAAGACTGACCATCTTGGTCCACCTTCAATAGTGCACAATAAGCAGAGATTCAGACATAGCATAATCCCATTCCCTGCACCTGGAAAGAAGCAGGCTAGCCAGACTGCCCAAAAGCGACTGCTGAGAAATTTCACAAATCCTGTCAGCCATCTTGCATACAGAGACAGCCCCACTTATACCCAGGAAGACGTCAATCTGCCCATTGGGCTTCTGGACTGTTTTACTAAATCAGGGTCACAAAGGCTTATATATTCAGTTTGATATACACAAAGTCCTTTCTTTCTTTGTTTGTTTTAATGGCTGTAGGTGCTACATACTCTCTAGTGAACCCAGGTGCACCACTCCTATTATCTTACTTTGTCATCCAAAGTCATTTGAGTTAGGACCACAAAATATAGTGCCCTTTAAGAAAAAGACAGCTTTAAGAAAAAGACAAACCTTGGCCTCATTGATTTTAGCCAAGTTTCACATTAAATAATGAATGGTATTTCTATTTTTGGACATAGATCTTATTTTATTTTTCTGAAAGAATTCAATTATTTACATATGTGATTGATCACATAGTTCTCTATATCCTTTGAAAGGGTGAAAGGAATGAAGAAGTGAATCAATTAGTTTACAAACATATTTTGATCAGCTGCCACATGCCAAGTAACATGTGGCTGGTAAGAAAAAAGAGGTAAGGGAACTCATATTTATAACACATTTAATATGTGCTAGGAACTTGTGCTGAGCACTTTATGTGTATTGTCTGTTTTGGTTTTTAAAATAATCTTCAGGCCAGGTGTGGTGGCTCATGCCTCTAATCCCAACACTTTAGGAAGCTGTAGGCCAGGGGTTTAAGACCAACCTGGCAACATAGTGAGACTCTGTCTCTAAAAAAAAAAATTTTTAAATTAGCCAGGTACAGTGGCACACAACTGTAGTCCCAGCTACTCAGGGAGGAGGATTGCTTGAGCCCAGGAGTGTAAGGCTGCAGTGAGCTACGATTGCCCCACTGCACTCCAGCCCGGGAGACAGAGTGAGACCCTGTCTTTAAAAAATAAAAATAAAAAATAAATAAAATAAAGTAATCTTCAGAGTTACCCTATGGGGAATAGGTATAGCATTGCCATCCCATTTTACAACTGAGGAAATTGAGGCTTAGAGAGCTTAAGTGACTTTCCCAAAGTCACACAATTAGGCTTCGGATCCAGACCTTTCTGACTCCAAAGCCCATGCTCTGTCCACTCCATTATGCCTGGACCTGCATTCAAGGAGCTAGATGTCTGGTTGAAGAGAAAGAGAAACTGCACAAAAACTTTCATATTAAAATTTATCCTTATTTTGAAAAAATTGGGGGCTTTATAGCAATTTTCTCTAGAGGATCTAGGCAGAAGGGATGCTAAGCCTGCAAGACTACTGAATTATGTGTTAAATAGTGTAGGCCTCAGAAAGAAGGCTGGAAAAAACCACCAGAAGAATATATGCTGAGTATATCTTACATGGTTTTAAGAATAAGGATTAACTTCCAAAACAGATTTTCTTAAAAATGATAGTAAAGGTCAAAGCTTTCAGAATAATAGACAAGATTGCAGACTGGAGACTTGAACCTTATTTGTCTGGTCATGCTGTCCTGAAACAGTAGTACTTTATTAAGGCCTTATTACTATACCTTATTATATATATTATGTTCACTTGACTTTCATAACAAGTAAATGAAAGAATATTATTACCCTGATTTTATCAATGAGGAAACCAAGAAGTTAAAAAAGAAAAATCTAAAATCCACATGACTACTAAAGGTTAGCACTCAGACTCAATCCCAGCTCTGGCTCCAGAGCTCATGGTCCTAATACGCTCCCTTCCACACAATAATAAATGGAAGCTACTATAATTGTGTTTTAGAAGCAGCCAAAAAGAAAGTCTGCATAAGAAGTAATTAAATACCAATTCATAATAAGAGAGAGCTACTTGGGTCTGGATTTTTTTCTCTTAGGCATCTTCATTTTATTTCTGAGCATATCTGTTTTATGAAGAGGGCTAAGTTGAATATATTGTTGATTTGCTTAGAAAAGTTCATCTTTAGGAGTATCTTTAACTTCTTAAATTGCCTGCATGTTAGAATAGATCTAAGGTTTCTCACTCATGGCTGCAAAGAAGGACCCACCTCATAGGTGATCCCCTCTGTGGGCCTATCCCTTCAAGGAACAATTTAAATTAAAAAGTGCAAGAGAGATGTCCAGTCAAGTTCTTTAGCTACACCAAACTGCACCATGTCATAGTAGGATTACATATGAAAAATAATTAATGGTACTGAAAGACAATAAGGAGGAAGCACCAAATGAGTGCAAAAAAGTAGAGTTATGGCAGTTTGTGGGAGGGAGAGATCCGCTGCCTCTACAGCGCTCAAGAAAGAGGGCAAAGTGAGATGATTAAGAAAGGTTTTGACTTGCACAGGTCTGGGTTTAATCTACCTGTATGACCTTGAGCAAGTTATTTGACCTCTCAGTCTGGTTTCTCCATCTATAAAATGGAAATTTTGAGGCTATAATAAATGTAAAATGTTTAGTATGGTCCCCTGCTTGTTCTTACTGTAAAATAATGATCTATTTACCAGTTCCCTCCATTAGACTGTAATTTCTTGGAAAACCAGATCTATGTCCTGTTCCTCTTTGTGTCTCTCAGCCTTTCCTACAGTGCTTAAGTTCATCCCCATCCCTGATGTCTCCTTGCGTGCAAAGGGTAACAGTAACATCCATAATCAGATTGCTCCTGCCTCTCTCCACCCTGGACACAGTCCACACTAGAAGTGAATGGTTTCTACCTGGTTGGTAAGGCAGAAAGGGCTTGTTGTGTGTCACTCTTCACATTCTCTTAGGAATGAATCCTCTACAGGAAGCATGCCATCTCTCTTCCGCTCTTCCATACTGTAAATCTTATGTCCAGTGCCACCATGACTGAGTGGGCACATCTGCCTAGTAATATGAAGTGCATTTTCACATAAATAATGAAGGGTAAAAGGAGACCTGGCTGGAAAGTCAGAATGGAACCAGATGGTGGAAAAGATCCTGTTATACCTTCCTGGCGTGACATTTCAGCAGATTCCTTAAAATGTATGGATATTGATGAAGAATGGAAAGAGTCTATATGACTAAGCCCCAACTAATAATTGCTTTTGTTTTTGGTATTTGGATCTCTTTCCTGTTTGGAGAAGGGGAGTGTTGTTTTCGGAGCGGGGGGGGGGGGTTTGATTGTGTTGAGGAGGTAAGGCTGAGGTTTCAACATTTTAAATTTTGTGCAGAGTTCATTTTTGTGCCATTTTTTAAGTTATTTTATATTAAGGTACTGATAAACTCAGCATTTGAAGGATAGACCTGCTCAGTAAGGTTTTCTCCAATTGCGGTCCCAGAACTGTCTGCCTCAGAATTATCTGGAGGGCTTTCAAAATGCAAATTCCTATGCCTCACCCCAAATCTGCCAAACCAGAATCCCTAGGGGTGAGGCCTGGGAATATGATTTTATCATTCTCCCCAGGTAATGTTTGTACTCATTGTATTAAGGGCATCACCTGCCAACAGACAGGTGAATTCAATTTAGATGCACATGGAAGAGCAGACTGTGGGTTTGTGTGTTTGTGTGTAGTTACTGCTAAATCAGATTGTTGGCCATTCTGATTACTGCCATGGTCCTTCTTTCCTACAGAGAGGGCATCCCTGCTCACTCACCCAAAGATATCATCAAAACCTCCGCTGGGCCCTTGTATATGTGGCCATTTTGTGTCTTATCGATAGGTGGTATGAACAAAAACTAGAAAAATAAAAGTTTTAAAACCTTAAAAAAATAGAGACAAACACATGCTTTAAAAGAACAACAAGAAGAACCTTTGCAATTCTTCCAAAGACGTAACTTAATCAGGTTTTTCCTCTTCTGGGTGTCAGTGACTGGAGGTCCTAGACAGGGACTGGGACAGAGGGACAGTCGAAGGCGCCATGTGCTAGCTGGCATCCCGCCGTGCTGCCCCACTTCCGTCTGAAAGTGTGGGGGACGCACACTTAGGCCTTTTGTTCTGTTCCTCTTTGCAGATCATGCAGCAGATGAGTGACCACCGCTACGACAAGCTCACTGTGCCTGATGACAAAGCTGCAAACTGTATATACTTAAATATCCCCAGCAAAGGGCATGTGTTGCTGCACCGGACCCCAGAAGAGTATCCAGAAAGCGCAAAGGTAAAAACCATCCTTCTGGCCGCTGTGGCTGGGTAGGCCTCCCTGGGAATTCTTTCGTGATGAAGTGACAAACAAGGGCTTCTTTTTCCTCTATACATATCCAATCATTAAGAAAGCAGAGAGGATAATGTAATTTGGGGCACAAGGAAAGTTTATTTAACTCACTTTTCTCATTCATAGCATTGGTTACTCATGTATGCACAGTAATTGAGGCGATCATGCCTGGTATTCAAAGCTTTTCAAATAAGTACTCTGCCCTCGATCTGATTAAGTTTACATTTCCACACTCAGATACCCATTAAGTATAAAGACCTACAATTAGATGATCAACTGTGTCATTATCTGGCAGATCTGAGCTGCCCCTGAGAAAGAGTCATTAGTCATTTGTTTCTTGTGGAAGAAGAGTGTAAAAGACCCAGAGTGGTGGGTGCTCATTGTCAGGGCTGCAAAAAGAGGAAGCCACACATCTTAGGTAGCAAAAAGCTCTTTGTTGAAAAGACAGAGCAGAAAGAAATATGGTGCATTTGCAATCAGCCAACTGGTCCCTCCAAGAGTCTCTGCCTTTGTGTTCCTACAAGGGAGTCATCCTGGATCTGGAATTCTTTCTTGGTCTAAGAAAATCTTCCTTGTCTTTCATAGCTGGGCCCTGTGCCAAGCATGCTGCATGTAGTATCTTATTTAGTCCTTGTAACAGCCCTATCAGGGTGGTATGACTATTCCAGTCTCACAGAGCAGTAAACCAAGGTTCTGAGGGAATTCACTTGATTGAAATAATACTTTGAGTAGGTTGACAGAACTGGGTTTGGAACCCTTTTCTGTCTGGCTCCAGCACTCTTATTTAACCACGGTCCTGAAGTTTAGGGAACACAATGCTTCCTAAAGAAGCACAGTAGATCGTTTTTAGGCAGTGCGTTTTTAAGTGACTTTGTTTTATAAAATGTGCTTTGTTTGATCATCAGAGAAAAATCTGTGGACTGTTAATTGGAAGTTTTGGCATGTGCTTTCTATTAGCGTCAAAAGATGCTAATAAAATTCACACATGAAAAATTTAAAAGCAGTTTGACCTGAAATACTTAAATTATATATCTATCACATTTTTTCCAGTTGTATTGGTAAGGAAGGAAACATGAAGTATAGTTGAGAGGGTTTTAAAATGCTGAGAGTTATATTCAGACTGAACACATGGCCACCAGCTTTCATGTACCACTTAATCTAGCAATGACAACAGCAGAGGACAGGCGTCTCTAGCAATAACCACATTTCTGACACATCTTTGGCTTTGAGGTTAAGGCATAGAGCTAGTGGTTAACCAATTGCTACCAGTTCTTTGTGGCTAGCTGTGAACGTGTGTGTGGTCAAGATTGCATGTATATCTTGGGGTTTAATGAGTGAAAAGCCTAGAAGTGCAAACAAATTGATTCTCTACACCTGGCGGTCAAAAAAGAGGCAGAAATGTAATCCTTCTCTCCCTTTCTCTTGATTCCCACTGTAGATTTATGAGAAGCTGAAGGAACATATGCTGATCCCTGTGAGCAATTCTGAACTGGAAAAGGTGGACGGGCTGCTCACCTGCTGCTCCATTTTAATTAACAAGAAGGGAGACTCCTGAGCCACAGAGTCCCTCCCTGGTAGCCGGCAAGACCGCACAGGCAAAGCCCATGACTCTGTACGCACTCCCGTTGTTTTCCTTGACAATCTACTGTGCCACTGTGCTACTAACTCTTGTTTACAAAAATTTAATTTCCAAGTTTAATTGCTTCATTCTGCACCCCACCCTCCCTCCCCTCACGGTGGTACCTAAGCTGTGGATTTGCTAAAAGAATTAAGCAACCTAGAAAATATAGAGCTAATGAATGATTGAAATGTGATTAATAATAGTAAGGAAACACTCATTTTAGTGTTTGTATTATCAGTGTGAAAATCGTTTAGTTGCCAATATATTCCGAAGAATGTCTTCTTGATCAGTCAGATAAGCTCCGTCTTTTTTCTCTATGTCATGAATCATGTTCGGTTCCTGTGAAATTCCCTGATCCAGGGATCCTCCCCCTTTCTCTTTTTTTTCCTTCTGAACTCTGAAAACTTTTTATCCAGTTACTTTCTTTGGCTTTACCACTTCTATCACAGCCACCTTGACCTTGGATAAAATCCAAGGTCTTGCCTTCTGGATACCTTCCTGCAGGTCCACCCTTCCTGCCCTTGGTCTCCTCTGCCTACGGCTACATCTGCCACCACCAACCCAACCCTCACCCCAACCCCGGGGCAAACAGCTCCTCAGTAGATCAAAATCGGAGCTGCTGTTTGGAGGAGTGTTCACTACACAAAGGCACATCCTGACAAGGTTTGCCCCAGAGATCTAAATTCCAGAAGAAGTGGGGCACCACACCTAGGAAGGTAAATTTAGCACCAGAAGGTTGCTAAGAGATCAAAATCAAGAAGCTTGGAAACACCCCGTGGGCACAATGTCTTAGAAAGTCTTTAAGTCACAGTCCATGAATTTTGTCTCATTTACTGGCCATATATGACATTGGAGGACCTTATTTTTTCCCGTCAGCTCATTTCTGTTTCCCCCTACCTTGACTCACCCTGTTTCCAGCCTTCTACCCCTTGCAGTTATCCTGGTCAAAGAAATTTCTTTCAAAAGCAACAATACATCTAAAAGTGGTTACTGGTGGTCTGGTGTAAGCCAGAGGAAATAGCTCCTCATGACCAAGGAGCATGTTCAGGAAGTGATCACCTTGATGCTTGAAACCAACCTCAGACAGTGGATAATTCTACTTTGAAAAATCCATGAATATTAACCATGGGATTCAATTAAAACTTCTTTCTTCTCTAGCCTTCAAATTACACAACTTTCAACTGTCACGAGTCTCTTACAAAGAACAATGCCAAACTGAAGGAAGAGATCATTCTTTCACTTACATCTGAAAGAATCAGCCTATTAGCAAGCCAGGGAATGGTACTTTCCAAGGAATGGTGACTGATCCAGGCATGTTATCAAACTTCCTAGTCATCTCCACCTTTTCTGTATTGCCTAGGGCTTGTTCAAGATTAAGAATCAGGGAGATTAAGAAATAGCACTTCAAGTCTTGTTCTGCTCATCTATATGTTTGCAATCAAACATTCCTTATGTTGGTGACTGAGAGAGAATTATCTTCTCATTTCATCTCCCCCCAAGCAGATGGAAGTGAGAAACCTCTGAGAAAATCAAGACATCCTTAACCACTGTCTGTCTTTGTCATTTATTTTATGAGTTTTGTGCCAGAAATTTTAAAAAGTTCCTTCTCCTCCTTCTCTTCCCTGTTGCTTAACTTTAAAATTCATATTGCATGCAAAATCGAATTTTGTGCATCCTGTAAATGAAGCACATCTTGGTCACTGTCGTATTTTGAACCATCTCATCATGGATGAGTAATGTCTTTTTCCCAGAGAGAGAATGAATGTTAGCCACGTGCCCAACTTAACAAAGAAAAACTGTTCTGGGAAGTTATAGTTGCCCTTTTCAGTTAAATCTGGCCCTACACTGGCAGAAGCAGGAATTCTCCCTGTGAGAGCTCAGCATCTCAAAAATAACCACAGGAAAAATAGCCCAATCAGCCTGTTTAAGTTTATTGGCATATAATTTTCAATATCTTTGCTTCTATCATCCCAAATCAAAGAACTGTCATCTATTATGTACAGTCATTTGCAAGTGAGTAGATTTTTCTTTTTAACAATTTGTTCTGCAGAAGGCTATTTTTCATTTTTCCTTTCCTTTGCTTCTTTCTCTCTTCTCTTTGTCTTGAGAAATCACTTAGAATCTGTGTGCCTCTTGTACATTTTATTCTGCACTCTATCTTATCTACGCGGCTGGCATCTTTAGATTCCCTATGTGATATGATGATGTGAAAACCTAAATTTCTTGCAGCCTATTGGTGTTACTCCTTTGATGTTCTCATTAGCATAATGTTATCTTTGCAAAGGAAAGCTTCCCCTCTTGTCCATTGTGACTTACAAGGATGGATAAGCTAAGGAACTGCTTTTTGACATTACAAAGACATGAGGAATTATATTTAAATAAGTAAAAGTTAAGTCAGAATTATTTGGTCAATATGATTCAATTTAATAAAAGGATGATATAGAGAAAATACATTATTTAGCATTATTTCTTCAACTACAATGAATTGTTATATAAATCAGCAGGCAGATCTCTCCAATGTGTGTTGATTGCTGTTTTAAGCTACTGTGAACAGATTACTAAAGTCATCTCTTCATCTCTAAGAGGGGGAAATAGTCTGTAGATGAATAATGTGACATATAAGAGTTGCATGTTAGTCTTTGTAATTATTTAATCTTTAACATTCTACAGACCTCAGACATGATTTCAACATGGTGTTAGACTTGTGTATTTTATTTTCCTAATCATCTTGTTCCAGCCAATGTATGGTTATCCAGTCTGTGTGCCAAAGCCAGTAATGCCTTTCATGGTCCTTTAGTCCAGAGGAGTTCTGCACTGATTTTAGACTCTTGCTGTCCCGATCCTACATGTATACCAATCACGATGGAATAAAGTGTGAGTTGTACTGTGGTCAACAGTGTATGTCTCTTTTTTGCAACGGAAACTGCCATGGGGAATGAAATCATAATTTCTTTGCTATCAGGCATGAGATGTTTCTCTCTTGTCCTATGGGCTATGAAATTGGAAATACCGTACCTGTAAATCAACTGCCATCAAAGCTTGGGTTATAATGATATTTGAAGTGATACTTTATACTTCAGGCACTTAAAAAGTATGCATGTTTTGCAGTCTAGGTCGGAAGAGCTTGATTTCATCTGTGCTTCTCCTTAAAGAGCATCCCATCTTCCCCCTGCTACTGACTGTAGTCAGCTCGTTATGTGGTTCAGTTATAGAGGCAGGTGAATGATTTTTTTTCTTCACTCATGCAAGAGTTCATTGTTTGTTTTACAGTAAGTATCATTTAGGAAATTTGAAGGTTTTTAAAATGGGGCTTTTTTATTGCTAGCATTTTTTCCAAGCTGAATTGTTTTCTTTTTCTGATTACAAAAATAATAACTGCTCACTGTAAAATTGAATTCAAACAATATCAAAATATTAAGAAAGAAGTAAAGGAAAAAATTACCCAAAATTTTATCACCCAGAGATAACCACTATTAACATTTCAGAGAATATCCATACATCTATAAATAGATATAGACATAAATATGGAATAACTTTACATAATCATGCAGTTCTGTAGTCTGCTTCTTTCACTTAGCAATATATTGTGGGCTTCTTTCCACCTCGATAAATATAGATCTACATCATCAATTTTAACAGCCCTTAATATTCCACAACACGGTTGTTGAAGCAGCTCTTTTTAAATTATATGGAGTGTTGTATCACAGATGGTCAGTATGCCCACATTACTATTAGCTGGGGGTCCTCAGTCTATCAAAAATGTGCTGCTTATAAGCTTTCACACATCACCAGAGTTAGTTCCATCTGGTGTATTCTTATCATAACTGAATGGTACGTATGAATGCTCACCAAATGCACGGATGAGCACTAAAATTCCTCGGGGGAGGTATTTGATTTAATCACACCTTCTCAGTTGATGTTGCATTGATTCATTCTGCATTGTTTTTTAAGAGACAATGTCTAGCTCTGTCACCCAGGCTGGAGTGCAGAGGCCATATCATAGCTCACTTCCTTGAATTCCTGAGCCTAAGCAATCCTCCTGCTTCAACCACCCAAGTAGCTGGGACTGCAGGTGCATGCCACCACACCCAGCTAATTTTTTTTTAATTTTTTATAGAGATGGGATCTCGCTGCCCAGGCTGGTCTCGAACTCCTGGCCTCAAGCAATCCTCCTGCCTCGACCTCCCAAAGTGCTAGGATTACAGGCATGAGCCACCACACCCAGCCAGTTCTGCATTATTTAAGTTGGCATTGGCATGGGCTGTGAAGCTAAAAAAATGCCAAATGCCACCCCACAAACCTGCTCTGGGCCCCAATAAGAAATGACCCTCCACCTAAGTGCTGGAGAACAGTGTTCCTTACAGAGCAGAAAGGGAGCTTCTCTTTAAAGGAAGAGTTGGCAGGAGTTCCCTGACTCATGTTCCTCCCAACCTTCCAAAAGAATGAGGGAAGGTAAGAATAAGAAAAATATCCTGTTGAGACAAGCTGCAGATTCTGGAAATGGGAATTTTGCTGAATGAAGAATGCTAGTTGACAGCAATTTTAGGAAAGTGAGCACATATTTAACAAGTGCCCACACTCTGCCAGGTTCTGGAGTGCAGCTCTTGTCTTTCGAGAGCTGATGGTTTGGGAGGAGCAGGGGAGGATGACTACACAAGTGCACATGACAGAAGGTAAGAACTACAAAAGAACAGTACTATGGCCATTCCCAAGTTGGGGAGACAAGACAGGAATCGGGGTTTGATCTGGGCTTGGAAAGACAGCCCTAGCTTCAATAGGTCAAGATGGGAGAGCAGGCTAGGCTTAGGGGACAGCATGAGCAAAGGTGTGGGGGCGGGAGAGCACAGTGTGCACCCCAGAAGCCAGTATTTGTTGAGCACCTGCCATGTGCCAGTTAACTCTGCTAGGCCCTGGGGATACACTGGTGACAGTCTCTGCTCTCCTGAAATGTACACGCAACACAGAAGACAGACATGAAACAGTTCCAGCTAGTGTGATGGACATTATGAAAGGAGAATGGGGTGCTCAGAGCAGATAGGCGCAAGCAAGTGGATTTATTTGGCTGAAACATGGACTAAATATGAGAGCATGGTGAGACAGTGTAGGTGGGAATGTCGAGGGCCTCGCCTGCTGAGTTAGGGTATTTGGACTGAATTTGGCAGTCTGGGAGGATCCCCCGAAGACTTTTGGGTCAAGGAGTGATATTATTGGAACTTGATCTGGCAGCATTATACAGGGCAACTGGGAACTGAGAAAGACTGGTGTTTCTCTAAGTTTAATTTCTCCAAGTTTAATTTGTTATTTAAACACCTCTTCTTACCACCAAAATGCAGCCTGAAAGCCAGGCAATTAACTCTCTATATTTTCTTTCCTGAAGAATAGATGAATAACACCTTCCCCTCCCAACTCCAAAGGGACATTTTCAAGGGAAATGAGATAAAAGAACTGAAGGGTTCTTTGGAAGAGAGGTACAGTGTAAATATCATTATCATCATCATTATCCTCATTAACTCCTATCACAGCAAGCTTGGATCCCATCAAAATGTCATCTTCTATTTGAAACATCAATCACCTACTCCAGAAATAACTCAGGATTTTCATCATTGATGCTTCTAAGCTGGCCTGACAGCCTCCGTGGGGAATTCACAGGTTTCCTTGGTAGCCGACCCGGCTGCTCCACAGACATCCTCGCACTGGGGAACTGTTGGCAAATCGCAATGTTCCCATCTCCCTTCTCCCTCCAAACACTCATTTCTAACTTAGTGAAAGTTGGGCCACTTATGGCACAAGATAACTGGAGTTATCAGGCTTTTAGGAGAACTTGTAAGTGCCAAATATGTTACTGTCACTATAAATAAATAAAAGATTCAAACAAGTATGCCAGCAAAGCACTTGGTAAAATATTGCCTGGACTGGCCTGTGACCCGAATGCCTAAAAGCAATAATGGGGCCCTAGGCCTTGGGAAGCCCCTCTACTTATAAATAGAAAGTTTCATTCTTTAGTCATGAACACAGAGGAAGAGCTTAGGTGAATGAACACAGGCCTAAGAAAGTAGCTTGCTTTTTCCTATGCTTAAACTTCTTTCCCCGCAGCTTTATTGAGGTATAATTGACAAATTAAAAAATGATATCTATTAAAAGTATACACCTCGATGCTTTGATATACATATACATTATATACATTGTGACATAATCACCACAATCAAGTTAATTAACATATCTATCACCTAACAGAGTTATCATTTTCTTTTTCTCTTTTTTTTTTTTGTGGAGTAAGGAGGGAGGCGGAGGCAGGGAGAAGTTGAGAACATTTAAGATCTTTCCTCTTAGCAAATTTCAAGTATACAATACAATATTTTTAACTTTAATCACATTCTATACATTAGATATCCAGAACTTATTCATCTTATGTGACTGAAACTTTGTACCCTTTGACTGACATCTCCCCATTTCCCCCTTTAAAAGTAATTTTTAAGTTCCTGCTCATGGACAAGGAAGCTGACTGATTAGGACTTTGGGGCAAGAACTCAGAGGACAACTGTTCTAAATTAAACTAGGATACTATGTGCTATGTGTTGACATTTCCCTCTATCCTGTAAGGGTACAAAGACTCTGCATATTTCACATTTATGTAAGAAAAGTTCAGGAACCAAACAATTTCTGATTCTAAGCAACAGTCTAGCTTTACAGAAATGTTAGCTCTTCTACCTCTGGAAGGAGCTTGTGGAATAAACACTGATTCACGGGTTCAGCAGAGGCTTAAAACTCCAGGGCGGAATGTGAACAAAGTCATCATTTTGTTTACAGGAGACCGAGACGAGTATATGAAGTACCCTAGAGTTAATGCTAAGACAGGAACATAGGGCTTTCTTTCTTTTTAGGCTTGATAATAACTGGGGGAGACAGAAGGAACACTGTTACCAGGGCAAGATGCTAACAAGTAGTCTGGTAGGAAATAGAATTCATTCCTACTTGTTTCAAATGAAGAGATTTTGATGAAGGTCTGTTGCAGAAGTATGGGTGTTAAAGGTACAAACAAGAGGGGGTAAGACACCCAGAAACCAGCTGTCAGCAGTACTCCTAGACTCAACACAAGGAAAGGAAATTGTGCTGCAGGATATGGGACAAAGAGGGCAGGACCACGCCCCAGCCAGAGACCAGTTTCCAGAGCAGAAAAGAAGCCCCTCAGCTGCTCTGTCTTCTTGCTCTCTGATCCTCTGGTGCTCACCATTGGCCGAACACAATTGAAAGATGTAGTGAGGGGCCCAGGGGAGGTCCCCAGCAGAGGTCATCCTCCCAGGGCAGAGAGCTGGCAGAGAGGGCCAGAGGCAGGATCTGGAGAGATCAGAGGATATCAACACAATGCCACCAAGAAAGTGAGCTCTTAGCCTATCAGACAGTGGCCATCACCACCTCTGTCTCACAAGGTAGGCATTTAAATCATAATTCTTGGCAAATTCCTCAGGCACATGCCATTTCTGTGGTCTGGTCCTCCCTCCCTCAACATCAGAAAATGATTGGAGCAAAATTAACAACAGAACATGAGTATGCACAGCATGAGGGTGAAAGAACATTGCATTCCAGACCCATGAGTCCTGGACCTCTTTAGTAAGCACTATGTTAATTCTAAAATTAGAGCAGTCTCTTGGGCACCTTGATCAACAGCTAGTTGCCTTTTTGCAGCATGCCCATGGCCTTCTAGTGACAAAAAGGTGTTTAGGATTCTGAAGAATCTATTTTCTGTTTCTCCTTTTGTTTGCACATCCAGCCCATGTTGGCAGACACAGCTGTTTTGGTTTTACTTGGTCATGTTGCTCACGGGAATAACAGTCAGTCTAAACTAATAGTAGGGTGTTCCCCTTTCCTGGGGGTGTTCAAGTAGAGACTAAAGGACTGTGCGCAAGAGTGGTTGTAGAGAGATTTCTCCATCCAGTAACATCTGAGATAGCTAACATCTATACCAGGGTATTCCTGTACCACCCTGAAATTCTACAATTAGGCATTTGTACTATTATGATCTTGGGTGACTTTCCTTGCCCCTCTAACACCCCCAGTGTCCCAAATAGATGAACATTGTCCTCAGCTAGTGTTTTAGTTCATTTTCTGTTTGCTATAACAGAATACCACAGACTTGGTAAATTATAAACAATAGATGTTTATTCAGCTTATGGTTCTGGAGGCTGGGAAGACCAAGAGCACCAAGAGCATGGTGCTGTCGTCTGGCAAGGGTCATCCCATGGTGGCAGGCAAAAGGTGGAAGCAATTGCATCAGACAGAAAGAGGCACCAGGGACTGGACTCGCTTTATAACTACCCACTGTCATGATAACTAACCTGCTCCCATGACGAGGACATTAATCCATTCATGAGGGCTCTGCCCTCATGACCCAATCACTTCTTATTAGGCCCCACCTCCCAACACTGTTGCCTTGGTGATTAAGTTTCCAACACTTGAACTTTTAGGGAACACATTCAAACAATAGCATCTAGTAAACAATAGTAATAAGGGCTCCACTTCCAGCCTGACAGCATGAGGAGCTCTGTGGACCCGTTCCCAAGTGAAACTGGTGAAAATTGTTTTTGAAAAATAAACATTTAAAGTCTCTGGAAAAGGTCATAAACGTATACAGCAAATGAAAAAATATTTATTCAAGAAAACCTACTAAAACTTAGTAAGATCAGTGAGAATCAATGGTATTTGAAGCAAGACCCACATCCTTCTTCCGTGCTCCCAGCTCAGTGAGACAGAAACTCCACTTCAGACTGGTAGAGCTAAGAACACAAGGCTCCCTTTCCCCACAGATCCCATTCAAAAGGAAGGGACAGGATGTCAGCATTGCTCATCCTGCCACGACCCACCCACTACCTGCTGCTGAGACTAAGTTCTGGGCGAGTGCGGTCAGGAGGTAGGGTCTCCCTTCTTCCTCACAACCCCTACTCGCAAGGGACAGAGGTTCTACCTTGAGAGCATGGCACCAGTAAGAAGACTGGAGCCTGAACACCCTTCCCCTGGCTCATGGGTCAGGAGTTCTAGCCCAGGCCAAAGAGACTTTAGTCTTACTGCCTCCCCTCCATCTAGTACTCAGCAACTAAAACAAAGGTGTTGCTCAGAGAGGAGTGGGCCATTCTCCCTGCCTGAAACTCCAGAGCAAAGACTCAGAAATTTTGCCCAGGGGAAGAAGCAGGTGTAGAACAAAGAGCTCCAAGTCTGTCCCCCAAAAATAGACTTCATTTGCAACAGAGTGTGAAGTTCAAGTCTAAGGTTGCCCTCAAAAACAGTGGAAGTTGTGGTGAAAGGCAATTGGGAGGAGGCTGGTAGATTCACTGGAAATATAGGCTAAATTGTACACATCCAGATCAGAAAGGAAGAAGTAAAACTATCTCTTTTTGCAGATGACATGATCTTATATATGGAAAATCTAAGAAATCCACTAAAAGTTATTTAAATTAATAAATGAATTCAGCAACGTTTTAGGATACAAGATCAATATTTTTAAAGATCAATTTTGTTTCTATACCCTTGCAATTAACAAATCCAAAAATAAAATTAAGAAAACAATTCCATTTACAATAGTATCAGAAAGAAAAAAATAGCAATAAATTTAATAAAAGAAATACAAAACTTATTCTCAAAAAAATGTATTCTCTGAAAATCACAGAACATGTTTAAAGGAAACTAAATATCTAAAGAAATGGAAAAACCTCTTACATTCATGTATTAGAAGACTTAGTACTCTTAGGAGTGCAATACTCCTCAGATAGGTATAAAAATTCAATGCAATCCCTATTAGAATCTCAGCTGGCTTCTTTGTAGAAATCGACAAGCTGATTGTAAAATTCATATGAAATTACAAGGGGCCCCAAATAGCCAAAACAATGTTAAAAAGAACAACGTTGAAGGATTCACACATCCTAATTTCAAAATTTCAAAAACAACAGTGATCAAGACAATGTAGTATTGGCGTAAAGGTGGACATAGAGATGAATAGACTAGAATTGAGAGTTGAGAAATAAATTCATGTGTCCATGGTCAACCAATTTTCATCAAGGGTACCAAGACCATTCAGTGAAGGCAAGAATAGTCAGTCTTCTCAACAAATGCTGCTGGGACAGCTGGACACTCACATGCAAAAGCATGTGACTGGACCCTTTCCTCACACCATATACAAAAATTAACTCAAAATAGATCAAAGACCTAAATGTAAGAGCTAAAATATAAAACTCTTAGAAGAAAACACAGTGGAAACCCTTCATAATCCCAGATTTGGCACTGGATTCTTAGAAATGACGTAAAAGCACAAGCAACAAAAGAAAAAAATAAATTGAACTTCATCAAAATTAAAAACTTTTGTGTTTCAAAAAACACAAAGAAAGTGAAAAAAAGAAAGTGAAAAAACAACCCGTTAAACCAGGGAAAATATTTGCAAATTACATATATGATAAGGGAATTCTAATAGAATAATATAAAGAACTCTTACAATTAGATAATAAGAAAGGCAGTTTGAAAATAGGCAAAGGATCTACAGGGATTTCTCTAAAAATAGGTGAATGGCCAATAACCACATGAATAGATGTTTGGTATCATTAGTCATCAAGATGTGCAAATCAAAATTATAATGAGATACCACTTCGTGCCCACTAGAATGGCTAGAATCAAAAAGCCAGATAACAAGTATTGGCAAGCATGTGGGGAAATCAGAACCTTCATACACTCTTGATGGGAGTGTAAAATGCAACCACTTCGGAAAACAGTCTGGTTATACATTGAGTTACTCACTTAAACATCGAGTAACTATATGACTCAGCAATTTCACTCCCAAGTATATACTCAGAGAAATGAAAGCGTATGTCCAAACAATAATGAACATTTATAGCAGCATTATTTAAAATAACCAAAGGATTCAAACAACCCAAAAGTATACCAACTGATGAATGGATAAACTGAAATATCCATACAATGGGATATTATTCAGGTATAAAAAGAAGTGAAGTACTACAGGCTACCAGGCTACCAGACCAGGCTACAACATGAATAAACCTTGCAAACATTATGCTAAATGAAAGAAGCCAGTCACAAAAGACCAAATATTACATGGTTCTATTTATATGAAATGTCCAGAGAGGTAACTCCATAGAGACAGAAAGTAGATTAGTGGTTGCTTAGGAAGGAGGGGGTGTGGAGTGGGGAGGAGAGAGAGGATAAAGGGGGTGATAACTAAAGGATGGGGGGTTTCTTTATGAGAGGATGAAAATATTTTAAAATCAACATGATGATGGTTGTATATGTCTGTGAACACGCTTAAAACCATCAAATTGCACACTTTAAATAGGTGAATTGTTTGGTATACGAATTATGTCTCAATAAAGCTGTTTTCTTAAATGACAGTAATAATACTCTTTGTCCTCCTCATATCTCGAAGGGTGGTTGGGAACATCAAATGAGAGGATTTATGTAAAAGTAGTTGGTACTCTATGCAGCGCTATACAAATGTAGCCTATTATATTATTGAATGGGATTAATCAGCTTTTCACCAGCACCTGCCAGTACAAAATGCAGAAGCTGCCATTCCTAGGACTACCTTAGCCTTCAATTAGAATTCCTTTTCTTTAGTGGTGAAAACTCATTGACAGAACCCAATCCTTGAAATAGTGCTGCATAATAATTGCTTATGGAATGGTTCTTACCATCATAGCCTTTTGAAAAAAGAATATAATGTTTCTTTTATATGTTTTCCTAAGACTCAACTCGAGTGTGCACAATTACCACACATACCAAGTTCCTCATTATGTCAACCCTGGAGCCCACGTGGCCCTTATAATAATTTGCTAACTGGTAATTGTTGCTTTGCCCTCACATTCCCGAGCCCAGCATTACATTTTGGCCCTGGCTATGGCCCTCTGAGCGGGGGTGAATAGCAGTCAGAATTAGCAAAAGGAGGCGAGAACAAAATTGGCTGAAAGTGGCAAGTTGGGAGTAGTTTGGGCAGAAGTTGGTCCTTGGCCAGTGCGCCTGTGAGAGCAGCACCGGCACTGAATGTTTATGGGGAGAATGACGGAGAAATCGAGTTAGCCTTGCTGGTGGCACTTTCTTTGTTTGGCCTGACCTGGCCAATCCTACTGTCCAAAATGTACCCCATACACCCTTTCCTTTTTCATCCACTTGTACGGCTTTGGACCCCAGCCCCTCCTCCATTGGGTTTGCAAACAGCTGATGCCTTCTTGGTCTCTTTAAATTTTCCTAAACAAGGTTTAGTGATCATAGCTCCTCCTTTTTTTTTTTCAGCTCTCTGTGCCTGGCCTGGTGCCAGGACATAAGTGTTATGTGCCTCTTTCCATTAACCTTCACAAGTGTCCTGTAAGCAGATGACAAAACTGAGGCCCAGAAATAGTCACTGGGCAAAGTCACACACTGGGCTCAAACTCTGGTCCTGTTTGGCAGCATGTTCAGGCTCATCAGCAGCATCCTGTGCTGCATGCTGAAAACAGACGCCCCATTAAAACTTTAAAATTAGTACACGTCAAGGCATTTCCAGAATGTGTGAAGTGTCCTCCTACCTCTTCTTTTCCGTAGTCATGCAGATCTGAGAGTGTGCATATTACCCTTTTCCTCAGAGACATCCCATGATTTAGCCTCAAAAACAAAGGAAAGCCAGACATCCATGTTTGCCGACCGCGGTATTTGCAGAAAAATTGTGGAGTCACAGCGCCCTCAGGTGCTCATCCGCGTTTTCTCAGCCGGCCTTTTGGCGGGGAGAAGGAGGGAGGAGGATGCTCCGCTGCCCGCTGGGTGGGTTTGCGGACACGGGGCCTTTGCATGCCCTGAGTAACCTGAGCCTTCCTAGGACCTGGAAGTGGGTCACCTCCGAGACCCGCTCTCATGCCTGGCCTGGGTAGACCCCAAGACCTGGCCTCTCCCACCTCGGCGAAGTCCTGGTAGGGGTGTTTAAGATCCACACACGCTGGAATCTGAGAGGGTCTGAAGGCTCGCGGCCGGGACTGCACCGCCGCCCATCCCTTGGCCCGCGCTCGCGTTTCCTCCCCGGTGCTCTTCGGCTGACACATTGTTCACTTTTTTGGGAAAAAAAATGTCAAACCCTGGGGTAGGGGTGGGGGTAGCGAGAGTTTAACTCTTATTTATTAGTTATTCATATCTTAGTATACCTTGGTCAGATGAACTTTAAGGGAAAGAAATGAGCCTAAGGGCGGGGCGCGGTGGCTCACGCCTGTAATCCCAGCACTCTGGGAGGCCAAGGCAGGAGGATTGCTTGAGGTCGGAGTTCGAGACCAGCCTGAGCAAGAGTGAGACCCCCCGTCTCTATAAAAAATGGAAAAATTAGCTGGATATGGTGACACGCTCCTGTAGTCCCAGCTACTTGGGAGGCTGAGGCAGGAGGATCACTTGAGCCCAGGGGTTGCAGGTTGCAGTGAGCTATGATGACTCCACTGCATTCTGGCCGGGAGGACAGAGTTCACTCTGTCTCCAAAAAAAAAAAA